>CAWUFW010027028.1:0-29404 GCA_963921515.1 Calotriton arnoldi | reverse complement strand
AAAGTGGGGGCAACATAAGAGGCAGATCCTACTCTCCTACAGCAACTAACTGCCTCCAGTGAGCAGGACGGGAGAGCTGAACCTAATGATAAGGTGGTGCTCACGGGTGGATTAAAACGGTGGCCATCATGGGGCTATACACTGCTAGAAGCACCACATTGAAATAGCTGACTCCGCTGTCACATAGTAGGCCAATTGTAGTGACACACATAGACTGCTCCGATCTGAGGGGAGGTGTGGACACTAATGGGATTGCTACGAAATTGACACCAGGAGATGATCTGTGCCTATACAAGAGTGGACTTCATATTTCAAATCCGACTGGGGGGGTGGGGGGAATATGAGCTGCAGTGAGAAAGAGTGGAGCTCAGGACAGGAAGGCTTGACTTTCTCTTTTGCAAAAGGGCTAGTGAAAATAGAAATAAATCCAAAGTTGACTGCATATCTCAGATCAGCTGCACAGCTGCAGGTCTCCCGGACTCTTCCACGGTCACTGGTTGCCTGGCTCTGCCTTGTTTCCCTGATTGCCGATAGCAACTCTACTGCCTGCTAGCCTCGTAGTCTATTCCTCCGCTCTTCTTTCACTTACTGCTGTTTTGCTGTTATTGGTTGCTGATATTTGTTGGGTGATATCGGCTGATATTGGTTGCTGACATCTGCCAATATTGATTTTCCTGTTTTGTTGATTTTTGGTTGGTCTGATTGCTCCGCACATTTAGGAGCCGCTTGCTTCTTTCCCGCCAGCTCCTTCCTGCCCCCTCTCTTTCTCACGTCCCCAACCCAGAGCACTGCCCCTTCCCAAGGCCCAGTGTCCTTCTGCGCCCGGCTATGCATGGACCGCGGCCAGCACCAGAAACCCTGACCCTCCAGACACCCACAAATACAGCTCTGCAGAACTCTGAGCCCTGGACCTCAGGCGCCGCAACAATGACTGCTGCCTCGCATCTCCTCAATCAACTGTAGCACCCTTTCTCCTACCTCTTCGTTTACTACCCCTCACCATCTGCCCTCACAGAACCCTTCACCACACCCACCTTGCGGGCCGCGACCACCACGGAACCTCTCCACTGTCTCCTGCTCAATGCCCAATCACTCTGCAAACAAGCTAGCAAAATCTGGGACACCATCACCATCCTCACCCCAACGTTGTTTTCATTACTGAGACCTAGCTCAACCTCTCTGCCAACCTCAACATCACCAGTGCAACGCCCAACAGATACAAGATGATACACTGTGACTGCACCAACAAACACGGAGGCAGCATCACCATCATCCACAGAGAAACTATCTGTTGCACCACCACCGAAGACAACACAACACCAGTCATGGAGCACCTCAACTTCAAACTGACGGCAGAACAACCATCAGCAGGACCCTCGCATACAGACTGCATTGCCCACGACCCCTGCTTCTGCAACCCCATTCCCGAATTCACCGCCCCACTCGCCATCGACTTCAAACACTACATCTTCCTCAGTGACCTCAACTTGCACCTCAATGATCTCGAAGACACTAACACCGCCAACCTCTTGGAAGGCATGAGCAATATCAGCCTCACCCAACTGGTCTCCGACCCCACTCACAAGCAGGATACAAGTGTTGTGGTTTCTTGTTATTTCACATATACAATTAATCATCTGCCTTATTTTGAAGCCTAACTGTACTGTAGTTGACAATTGTCACCCAATTTATCTTATGTCAATCAATCAATCAGGGGAATTGTCAGCACGCTATTTACCCGGGAGGGTCTCAAGGTGCTGGGGGGATAAGCAGCTCTGTTCAGTCGAAGAACCAGGTCTTGAGTGTCTTCCTGTAGACGTTCAGGGAGGGGGCGCGTCTGATGTCGATCGGGAGCTCGATCCAGGTCTTGGCCGCGATGTAGGAGAAGGCTCTTCCCCCTTTTCTGACTCTGCGGATGCTTGGGATTTTGGCGAGGGCGAGGTCGGCGGATCAGAGATTTTGCTTGGGTGCGTGGAAGGAGATTCTCTCGTTGAGGTATTGGGGTCCGGTGTTGTGAAGGCATTTGTAGGTGTGGGTGAGTATCTTGAAGATAACTCTCTTCTCTACGGGGAGCCAGTGGAGGTTCCGCAGGTGTTGGGTGATGTGCTCGTGTCGAGGGATGCCGAGGACGAGTCTGGCTGCAGTGTTTTGTCTGGTCTGGAGTTTGCAGAGCAGAGACTTGTTGATCCCGGCGTAGAGGGCGTTTCCGTAGTCCAGTCTGCTGGTTATGAGTGCGTGGGTGATGATCTTCCTTGATTCGGGGGGGATCCATTTGAAGGTCTTTCGGAGGATGCGGAGGGTGTTGAAGCAGCTGGAGGCGACGGCGTTGACCTGGTGAGTCATGGAGAGGGAGGAGTTGAGTATGATGCCGAGGTTTCGGGCGTGGTCCGTGGGAGTGGGAGGGCTGCCGAGGGCGATGGGCCACCATGTGTTGTCCCATGCAGAGGGGGAGGGTCCGAGCACGAGGACCTCTGTCTTCTCCGAGTTGAGGTTCAGGCAGCTGCTGCTCATCCAGGATGCAACGTCCTTCATTCCTTCCTGGAAGTTGAGCCTGGTGGTGATGGGGTCCTTGGTGAGGGAGAGGATGAGCTGGGTGTCGTCAGCGTAGAATACTATACTGAGTCCGTGCTGTCTGACGATGGCGGCGAGGAGGGCCATGTACATGTTGAAGAGCGTGGGACTGAGCGATGATCCTTGGGGTACTCTGCAGTTGATTTCCGTGGGTTCAGAGAGGAAGGGTGGCAGTCTGATTCTTTGGGTTCTGCCGGTGAAGAAGGATCGGATCCAGTCGAGGGCGGTTCCCTGTATTCCGGCGTCGTGGAGTCTGGCAGTGAGTGTGCGGTGGGAGACGGTGTCGAATGCCGCAGAGAGGTCGAGTATGTATAATGCATTGGTCCATCCCCCTTGCATTCTATTGTATGTAGAACATCCTTGTTCATTGTCCTGGTTGTTCCACAGTTTTGACAGTTGGAGGCTGACTGTTGAGGTTGTGTCATGAGGAGATTAAACCTTCTTCCTCTTCTCAAGAAATCGTGAGTTTCTTTATTTCTTCACTGGCGACGATCTGTTGTAACAGAACCAACTGTGCAGGTGGCAGCAACACAACCTCACCCCTCTTTGTCGAGAGACTGTAGTGGCCGTGGTGGTCTGACAGGAAGGAATCTGCCTTAGAGGATGATTACACGCATCTATAAGTTGGGAGATTTTGTTCACCTTACGCGTTTAAGTGTAATTGTTCTGCGACATCTTGTTGAGAAGGAAAGCTTTTTAAGTCCCCGCTCGAGGTGAAGATTCGGAAAATGTTTCAGTTCCAAGTGTGAGAGAAAAGCGCACACGTGGGTTGAAGATTGTCATTGTGTGCAGCTTCCTGGGGTTTTACAGTGTAGTGTAACATTATCAGACTCTTGATTGGAATTGGTTCACGTACTTAGTGATATTATCTGCTGTCGCATGCAAGCCTGAAGCAGTTTACGGCAGTGTTTTGAAATGGAGGGCATTCACGAGCGCAGCTGTGGAGTGAGCGACACGGTTCATGATGTGCTCTGTTCATCTGGAATGCTGGCTATGAGGTGCATGGCGGATCCAGTGAATCGCTCCGTCGGCTTCTAGTGTTCAGCTGGCAGCGGGTGAGTGAAGAGAGGCCTCTGGTCCCGGCCTCTGTGGGGATTGACCAAGCACAGGGAAATTTCCCCCTCTGGAGGAGCGCTGGTCTCCAGGTACACATAAGCTAACGATAATAAAAGTCTCTGAGACACTGAAACCCTGATGGAAAAATGGAATATAGTGTTAGAGTGAATCCCACTTTATAATAACCCAGATTTTATAGCTGCACTTTTGGGATATGGCTTCTCTAGATGGAAGACGAGAGAAGGTGTATTTCTGTGTGACATGTTCCATGGAGAAAAAATAAGAACATATGAATCGTAAAAACAACTATACTCTTGAGGAGTTGGAAAGACAGCATGACTCCCAACTCTTGGCCTTCTCATGAAGTAATGGCAATTAGCGACCTAATATAGTTTGAAAAAATGCTTTGCACCTTTAAATCAAAAGAGGGGCTAATAACTAAGTTATCATGTGCTCGCAGAGAAATAGATGCGTAATAAATGGACATTCACAGACAGATGGGGGAAACGTTTGCTGGGGAAAATGCATACAAATGATGGCAGGTTTTTTGGAGGCACCTTGAGAGATTGATGCACAACATTCCGAACTGAGAAACACTTTGTAAGATAATGTTTAATTGGCATTTGACACCAAACACTCTTAAGCGCCCATATCATGGGCTTGTTGGCATCTTTGCACTGCTGATCATACACACACTCACGTAGTCATAAACACAAACTCAAGCTCAGAGGCAAACACATTTGCACTCCGCCTCTGAGTCTGAGGCTGACATACTCCTAGATGCAAAGTTACATACAGATGCTCACTCAGGGACATGCACTTGCACACCACCAAAAAGTGCTACACACAGTCACGTAGTCACAAGCGTAGACACATACTTAAAGGGACACAAAGCGACATACATTTGCACACTGTCACTGAGCCAGACACATATTCACATATCCATGGCTGTAAACTGACAGAGGTTTATTTAAGGTAAATCATTTGCACACTACCACTAAGTCACATGCACACTCACATACTCATAGATGCAGACTTTTACCCATTGGTGCACACATTTGTGCACTGCCATTGTGTCATACTCAAACTCATGTACTCAGAGACACACCCTCATAGTCAGATGCACAGGTCGGGACACACATTTGCACACCACCACTGAGTCAGACAGATGCTTATGGACATATGCATATATATATATTCACTGAAAAAAACAAAGGATAGCATGATGTTATAGTTAGGTATGGTAATAAGACCTTACCTTACATTAAAAATGAACTAGAAGTTCACTGAAAAAAACAAAGGTTACATTGACAGTATAGTTAGGGGTTGAATAACAAATTACATTTGAAAACAAAAAATACTGAAATCTACCAGTTATAGTTTACTAAGCTAAGTATAACTTGCACCCCACCATGCACAGCTTATGACCTCAGATATTACATCACTCATGACATGTTAAATGAAATAATTGATGATATCACTGATGAAATGTCAAATTACATCATTGATGACATCACTGATAATACTGTAGTCACATACAGCATAGATTTATTGTGTGAACACATGTGGGTGTATGGAATGAAAGCAGTGTGAGTCCATGAGTCCTTGAGGCAATTATGGTTGTGCATGTTCCAATTGCATTGGGCAAAGGGCCTGGCCTGTGGCCTGCACATGACCTCCAGCAGGCCCTGCACCCAATCCAATGTAGGTGGTCAATCCCCGTTGCGCACGCCGTGCACAGCAAAGGGTTGGCCACAAGACCTGCGCGGAACCCGTCACAGACAGCCAACCCACAAAGATATTATGCTTTTTTAACTTTTCAGTGGTACCAGTATAATCCTGATGCTTAAGATTCATCCCCATGGTACAATGCAAGCTTCAATTGGAGAGGCTTGCGGTACTGCGGTACTATGGGTGTAAAGTCTGAACAGTGGCATCCACTGAAGAATCATAGTTCCTCAGGGGAGGACTAAGCTGAATCCCGCTGGAGTAGAGCAGAACCCATCATAATTATTTGGCTCCTGGGCGTGAGTTATAGTTAGCTCAACTAACTATAACGGCCGAATTTCTCTGGTTTTGTACGAGTGAAATGTCTGACTAACTATACCGTCCCTGAAACCTATGGTTTTTCAATGAATTTCTAAGGTCTAAGGTTTTTTAAATGCTAATCCCTAACTAGAACGTCCCTGAAACCTGTGGTTTTTTCAGTGAATTTCTAAGGTTTTTTAAATGCTGATCCCTAACTATACCGTCCCTGAAACCTGTGTTTTTTTCAGTGAATTCCTAAGGGTTTTTAGATTCTAATCCCTAACCTCTGGTTTATGCAGTGAATTTCTAAGGTTTTTAAATGCTAATTTCTAACTATGCCTACATAGGTAGGACATGTGCAGAAAGAGGAAGAAAGGCGCAGTAAGAAGCAAGAGAAGTGCAGAAAGAGTCAAGAGAGGTGCAGAAAGAGGAAGAAAGGTGCAGAAAGAAGCAAGAGAAATGCAGAAAGAGGCAACAGAAATCCAGAAAGAGGAAGAAAGGTGCGGAAAGAAGCAAAAGATGTGCAGAAAGAACCAACAGAGGTGCAGAAAGAGGCCTACTTTGACTGTACCTTTCCACAGACTCATACAAAGTAGCCTAATCACTAATCCTTCTCCGAAGATGTCTTAAACCTCACTTTTCTCTTGAAGGTTCACTATTAATTGACTGCTCAGAATGTTAGGCCTACCAAATATAAAACAGCAATCCTAAGCATTCGAAAAAGGCAGCCGGGTTAAAGAGGATTGCACTGCCAGAACTAGTCACAGCGGTAATAGGATATTGCCCACCTCAGATGGTCAGCTGCCACATGACCACAAAGTTCAACATTAATTCAAAAGGGTATGAGAGGCAATATATATACAAAGTAAAACATAAAGTATGTACAGAAAGCAAAAAAAAGGGAATTCCACGTTGTTGTTTATGATCTTAAGGTGTCTTTATTCAAGATGCACTCGGTTTTCATAAGTAGACAGCCAACGCGTTTCGCCCAGACATGGGCTTCTTCAGGGTGATAGCATAAAGTAGTCAGTTCGCCAGGGGGTAAAGTTCTTGTCCGAATTCTAATCAAGTCTGTGTCGGGACAACTGATGTAAGAGGAATTGACCTCTCAAGTTCAAAGCAGAGGTAGTCCAATAGTTGAGAGGACACAAGTATCCGCCTCTGTTGAGCTGATCCGTAGTAGAGTCAAAGAGTATTTGAGAAAAAGGAGCTCCCTGTACAAGCAGTATCCAGCGCCGTCACGTCCTCGCTGGAGGTCAATTCCTCTTACATCAGTTGTCCCGACACGGACTTGATTAGAATTCGGACAAGAACTTTACCCCCTGGTGAACTGACTACTTTATGCTATTGCCCTGAAGAAGCCCATGTCTGGGCGAAACGCGTTGGCTGTGTACTTATGAAAACCGAGTGCATCTTGAATAAAGACACCTTAAGATCATAAACAACAACGTGGAATTCCCTTTTTTTTGCTTTCTGTACATACTTTATGTTTTAATTTGTATATATATTGCCTCTCATACCCTTTTGAATTAAAGCAATCCTAAGCATATCACTGTTGTAAGTCTTACCAAGTTTGTGAAGGTATGCATGTGTGTCTATGCTTTTACCTAGTGACATGTTGAATGAAAATAAACATACAAACACTTGAGTACCTGTGTTTCAAACAGCATACTCTGTAAATTTGTGTAAAAAAAGGTGTGTGCATTTCTTTCTGCTCACAATACAGGGCACATGGGTATTCAATAGTATATTTGAGGGGCTCTATAGCACATATATACATAAGACTTGTCTGCCCGTGCAACCGAATGACAAAGCAGAACTGAGAAGATTTGACCACCTATAGGAGAAGTTACCCGCTTTTTAAGCTACCATCTTCAGATGCATAACACATGTAAGAATACATATACAAGTAGACGTATACCTTAGTCACGAGATCACGTAGACCTTAAAACTTGACAGCTTGCACTTCCCATTTGAGTACAGAAAGAGGCGAGGGAAGTTCAGAAAGAAGCAAGAGAGTTGCAGAAACAGGCAAAAGAGGTGCAGAAAGAGGGAACAGGGGTGCAGACCGAGGCAAGAGAGGTGAAGAAAGAGGGAAGATGGGTGCAGAAAGAGGCAAGAGGGGTGCAGAAATTTGCAAGAGAGGTGCAGAAAGAAACAAGAGCAGTGTAGAAAGAACCAACAGAGGTGCGGAACGAGGCAAGAGGAGTGCAGAAAGAGGCAAGAGAAGTGCAGAAAGAAGCAACAGAGGTGCAGAAGGAGACAAGAGAACTGCAGAGAGAGGCAAGAGAGTTGCAGGAAACAGGCAAGAGAGGTACAAAAAAAGGAAACAGAGGTGCAGAAAGAGGCAAGAGAGGTACAGAAAGAGGGAAGAAGGGCACAGAAAGAGGCAAGAGGAGTGCAGAAAGAAGCAACAGAAGTGCAGAAAGAAGCAAGAGAGGTGCAGAAAGAAGCAACAGAGGTGCATATAGAGGCAAGAGAGGTGCACAAAGAGGGAAGAGGGGTGCAGAAACAGGCAAGAGGGGTGCAGAAACAAGCAAGAGAGATGCAGAAAGAAGCAAGAGAAGTGTAGAGAGAAGCAACAGAGGTGCAGAAAGAGGCAAGAGGGGTGCAGAAAAAGGCAAGAGGGGTGCAGCAAGAAGCAACAGAGGTGCAGAAGGAGGCAAGAGAAGTGCAGAAAGAGGCAAGAGAGGTGCAGAGAGAGGCAAGAGGAGTGCAGAAAGAAGCAAGAGAGGTGCAGAAAGTAGTAAGAGAACTGCAGAAAGAAGCAACAGAGGTACAGAAAGAGGCAAGAGGGGTGCAGCAAGAGGCATGAGAAGTGCAGACAGAAGCAACAGAGGTACAGAAGGAGGCAAGAGAAGTGCAGAAACAGGCAAAAGAGGTGCAGAAAGAAGCAAGAGCAGTGCAGAAAGAACCAACAGAGGTGCAGAAGGAGGCAAGAGGGGTGCAGAAAGGGGCAAGAGGGGTGTAGAAATTTGCAAGAGAGGTATAGAAAGAAGCAACAGAGGTGCAGAAGGAGACAAGAAAACTGCAGAAAGAGGCAAGAGAGTTGC
This sequence comes from Calotriton arnoldi, assembly GCA_963921515.1. Lineage (NCBI taxonomy): Eukaryota > Metazoa > Chordata > Amphibia > Caudata > Salamandridae > Calotriton > Calotriton arnoldi. The sequence continues at coordinate 20,696 of CAWUFW010027028.1, read as the reverse complement.
AGAAACAGGCAAGAGAGGTGCAGATAAAGGGAACAGGGGTACAGAAAGAGGCAAGAAAGTTGCAGAAAGAGGGAAGAAGGGTGCAGAAAGAGGCAAGAGGGGTGCAGAAAGAAGCAACAGAAGTGCAGCAAGAAGCAAGAGAAGTGCAGAGACAAGCAACAGAGGTGCAGAGAGAGGCAAGAGGGGTACAGAAAGAGGCAAGAGAAGTGCAGAAAGAAGCAACAGAGGTGCAGAAAGAGGCAAGAGAGGTACAGAAAGATGCAACAGAAGTACAGAAAGAAGCAAGAGAGGTGCAGAAAGAAGCAACAGAGGTGCAGAAAGAGGCAAGGCAAGAGAAGTGCAGAAAGAAGCAACAGAGGTGCAGAAAGAGGCAAGAGAGGTACAGAAAGAGGAAAGAGGGGTGCAGAAAGAGGCATGAGGGGTGCAGAAAGAAGCAGGAGCATTGCAGAAAGAAGCAATAGAGGTGCAGAAAGAGGCAAGAGAGGTACAGAAAGAGGCAAGAGGGGTGCAGAAAGAGGCAAGAGGGGTGCAGAAATTTGCAAGAGAGGTACAGAAATAAGCAACAGAGGTGCAGAAGGAGACAAGAGAACTGCAGAAAGAGGCAAGAGAGTTTCAGAAACAGGTGAGAGAGGTGCAGAAAAAGGGAACAGGGGTGCAGAAAGAGGCAAGAGAGGTACAGAAAGAGGGAAGAAGGATGCAGAAAGAGGTGAGAGGGGTGCAGAATGAAGCAACAGAAGTGCAGAAAGAAGCAAGAGAAGTGCAGAAAGAAGCAACAGAGGTGCAGAAAGAGGCAAGAGAGGTACAGAAAGAGGGAACACGGGTGCAGAAAGAGGAAAGAGGGGTGCAGAAAGAAGAAAGAGCAGTGCAGAAAGAACCACCAGAGGTGCAGAAGGAGGCAAGAGGGGTGCCGAAAGAAGCAAGAGGGGTGCCAAAATTTGCAAGAGAGATGTAGAAAGAAGCAAGAGCAGTCCAGAAAGAACCAACAGAGGTGCAGAAACATACAAGAGGGGTGCAGAAAGAGGCAAGGCAAGTGCAGAAAGAAGTAACAGAGGTGGAGAAGGAGGCAAGAGAACTGCAGAAAGAGGCAAGAGAGTTACAGGAAACAGGCAAGAGAGGTGCAGCAAAAGGGAACAGGAGTGCAGAAACAGGCAAGAGAGGTGCAGAAATAGGGAAGAAGGGTGCAGAAAGAGGCAATAGAAGTACAGAAAGAAGCAAGAGAAGTGCAGAAAGAAGCAACAGAGGTGCAGAAAGAGGCAAGAGGGGTACAGAAGAGGCAAGAGAAGTGCAGAAAGAAGCAACAGAGGTGCAGAAAGAGGCAAGAGGGGTGCAGAAAAAGGCAATAGGGTTGCAGAAAGAACCAACAGAGGTGCAGAAACATACAAGAGGGGTGCAGAAAGAGGCAAGAGAAGTGCAGAAAGAAGCAACAGAGGTGCAGAAGGAGGTGAGGGAACTGCAGAAAGAGGCAAGAGAGTTGCGGAAACAGGCAAGAGAGGTGCAGAAAAAGGGAAAAGGGGTGCAGAAAGAGGCAACAGTGGTGCAGAAAGAGGGAAGAAGGGTGCAGAAAGAGGCAAGAGGGGTGCAGAAGAATCAACAGAAGTGCAGAAAGAAGCAAGAGAAGTGCAGAAAGAAGCAACAGAGGTGCAGAAAGATGCAAGAGGGGTGCAGAAAGAGGCAAGAGAAGTGCAGAAAGAAGCAACAGAGGTGCAGAAGGAGGCAAAAGAAGTGCAGAAAGTGGCAAGAGAGTTGCAGAAACAGGCAAGAGAGGTGCAGAAAAAGGGAACCTTGGTACAGAAAGAGGCAAGTAAGGTACAGAAAGAGGCAAGAGGGGTGCAGATAGAAGCAATAGAAGTACAGAAAGAAGCAAGAGAAGTGCAGAAAGAAGCAACAGAGGTGCAGAAAGATGCAAGAGAAGTGCAGAAAGAAGCAACAGAGGTGCAGAAGGAGGCAAAAGAAGTACAGAAAGAGGCAAGAGAGTTGCGGAAACAGGCAAGAGAGGTGCAGAAAAAGGGAACAGGGGTGCAGAAAGAGGCAAGAGTGGTGCAGAAAGAGGGATGAAGGGTGCAGAAAGAGGCAAGAGGGGTGCAGAAGAAGCAACAGAAGTGCATAAAGAAGCAAGAGAAGTGCAGAAAGAAGTAACAGAGGTGCAGAAAGAGGCAAGAGATGTGCAGAAAGAGGCAAGAGGGGTGCTGAAATTTGCAAGAGAGGTACAGAAATAAGCAACAGAGGTGCAGAAGGAGACAAGAGAACTGCAGAAAGAGGCAAGAGAATTTCAGAAACAGGTGAGAGAGGTGCAGAAAAAGGGAACAGGGGTGCAGAAAGAGGCAAGAGAGGTACAGAAAGAGGGAAGAAGGATGCAGAAAGAGGCGAGGGGGGTGCAGAATGAAGCAACAGAAGTGCAGAAAGAAGCAAGAGAAGTGCAGAAAGAAGCAACAGAGGTGCAGAAAGAGGCAAGAGAGGTACAGAAAGAGGGAACACAGGTGCAGAAAGAGGCAAGAGGGGTGCAGAAAGAAGTAAGAGCAGTGCAGAAAGAACCACCAGAGTTGCAGAAGGAGGCAAGAGGGGTGCCGAAAGAAGCAAGAGGGGTGCCAAAATTTGCAAGAGAGATGTAGAAAGAAGCAAGAGAAGTCCAGAAAGAACCAACAGAGGTGCAGAAACATACAAGAGGGGTGCAGAAAGAGGCAAGGCAAGTGCAGAAAGAAGTAACAGAGGTGGAGAAGGAGGCAAGAGAACTGCAGAAAGAGGCAAGAGAGTTACAGGAAACAGGCAAGAGAGTTGCAGCAAAAGGGAACAGGGGTGCAGAAACAGGCAAGAGGGGTGCAGAAATAGGGAAGAAGGGTGCAGAAAGAGGCAATAGAAGTACAGAAAGAAGCAAGAGAAGTGCAGAAAGAAGCAACAGAGGTGCAGAAAGAGGCAAGAGGGGTACAGAAGAGGCAAGAGAAGTGCAGAAAGAAGCAACAGAGGTACAGAAAGAGGCAAGAGGGGTGCAGAAAAAGGCAATAGGGTTGCAGAAAGAACCAACAGAGGTGCAGAAACATACAAGAGGGGTGCAGAAAGAGGCAAGAGAAGTGCAGAAAGAAGCAACAGAGGTGCAGAAGGAGGCGAGGGAACTGCAGAAAGAGGCAAGAGAGTTGCGGAAACAGGCAAGAGAGGTGCAGAAAAAGGGCACAGGGGTGCAGAAAGAGGCAAGAGTGGTGCAGAAAGAGGGAAGAAGGGTGCAGAAAGAGGCAAGAGGGGTGCAGAAGAAGCAACAGAAGTGCAGAAAGAAGCAAGAGAAGTGCAGAAAGAAGCAACAGAGGTGCAGAAAGATGCAAGAGGGTGCAGAAAGAGGCAAGAGAAGTGCAGAAAGAAGCAACAGAGGTGCATAAGGAGGCAAAAGAAGTGCAGAAAGAGGCAAGAGAGTTGCAGAAACAGGCAAGAGAGGTGCAGAAAAAGGGAACTTGGGTACAGAAAGAGGCAAGTAAGGTACAGAAAGAGGCAAGAGGGGTGCAGATAGAAGCAATAGAGTACAGAAAGAAGCAAGAGAAGTGCAGAAAGAAGCAACAGAGGTGCAGAAAGATGCAAGAGGGGTGCAGAAAGAGGCAAGAGAGGTGCAGACAGAAGCAACAGAGGTGCAAAAGAAGTGCAGAGAGAGGCAAGAGAGTTGCGGAAACAGGCAAGAGAGGTGCAGAAAAAGGGGACAGGGGTGCAGAAAGAGTGGTGCAGAAAGAGGGAAGAAGGGTGCAGAAAGAGGCAAGAGGGGTACAGAAGAAGCAACAGAAGTGCATAAAGAAGCAAGAGATGTGCAGAAAGAAGTAACAGAGGTGCAGAAAGATGCAAGAGGGGTGCAGAAAGAAGCAACAGAGGTGCAGAAAGAGGCAAGAGGGGTACAGAAGAGACAAGAGAAGTGCAGAAAGAAGCAATAGAGGTGCAGAAAGAGGCAAGAGAGGTACAGAAAGAGGCAAGAGGGGTGAAGAAAGAGGCAAGAGGGGTGCAGAGATTTGCAAGAGAGATGCAGAAATAAGCAACAGAGGTGCAGAAGGAGACAAGAGAACTGCAGAAAGAGGCAAGAGAGTTGCAGAAACAGGTGAGAGAGGTGCAGAAAAAGGGAACAGGAGTGCAGAAAGAGGCAAGAGAGGTGCAGAGAGAGGGAAGAAGGGTGCAGAAAGAGGCAAGAGGGGTGCAGAAAGAAGCAGCAAGAGAAGTGCAGAAAGAAGCAACAGAGGAGCAAAAAGAGGCAAGAGGGGTACAGAAAGAGGCAAGAGAAGTGCAGAAAGAAGCAACAGAGGTGCATAAAGAGGCAAGACAGGTACAGACAGAGGGAACATGGGTGCAGAAAGAAGCAAGAGGGTGCAGAAAGAAGCAAAAGCAGTGCAGAAAGAAGCAAGAGAAGTGCAGAAAGAAGCAACAGAGGTGCATAAAGAGACAAGAGTGGTGCAGAAAGAGGCAAGAGAAGTGCAGAAAGAAGCAACAGAGGAAGAGGGGTGCAGAAAGAGGCACGAGGGATGCAGAAAGAAGCAAGAGAGGTGCAGAAAGACGCAAGAGAAGTGCAGAAATAAGCAAGAGAGGTGCAGAAAGAGGCAAGAGGGGTGCAGAAAAAGGCAAGAGGGGTGCAGAAAGAAGCAACAGAGGTGCAGAAGGAGACAAGAGAACTGCAGAAAGAGCAAGAGAGTTGCAGAAACAGGTGAGAGAGGTGCAGAAAAAGGGAACAGGGGTGCAGAAAGAGGCAAGAGACGTGCAGAAAGAGGGAAGAAGGGTACAGAAAGAGGCGAGGGGATGTAGAAAGAAGCAACAAAAGTGAAGAAAGAAGCAAGAGAAGTGCAGAAAGAAGCAACAGAGGTGCAAAAAAGAGGCAAGAGAGGTACAGAAAGAGGGAACACGGGTGCAGAAAGAAGCAAGAGGGGTGCAGAAAGAAGCAAGAGCAGTGCAGAAAGAAGCAACAGAGGTGCAGAAAGAGGCAAGAGAGGTACAGAAAGAGGGAACACAGGTGCAGAAAGAAGCAAGAGGGGTGCAAAAAGAAGCAAGAGCAGTGCAGAAAGAACCACCAGAGGTACAGAAAGAGGCAAGAGGAGTGCAGAAAGAAGCAAGAGCAGTGCAGAAAGAACCAACAGAGGTGCAGAAGGAGGCAAGAGGGGTGCAGAGAGAGGCAAAGGGGGTGTAGAAATTTGCAAGAGAGGTGCAGAAAGAAACAACAGAGGTGCGAAAGGAGACAAGAAAACTGCAGAAAGAGGCAAGAGAGTTGCAGACACAGGCAAGAGAGGTGCAGCAAAAGGGAACAGGGGTGCAGAAAGAGGCAAGAGAGGTGCAGAAATAGGGAGGAATGGTGCAGAAAGAGGCAAGAGGGGTGCAGAAAGAAGCAACAGACGTGCAGAAAGAAGCAAGAGAAGTGCAGAAAGAAGCAACAGAGGTGCAGAAAGAGAGCAAGAGGGTACAGAAAGAGGCAAGAGAAGTGCAGAAAGAAGCAACAGAGATGCAGAAAGAGGCAAGAGTGGTGCAGAAAGAAGCAAGAGCAGTGCAGAAAGAACCACCAGAGGTGCAGAAAGAGGCAAGAGGAGTGCAGAACGAAGCAAAAGAAGTGCTAAAAGAAGCAAGAGAGTAGCAGAAAGAAGCAACAGTGGTGCATAAAGACGCAAGAGTGGTGCAGAAAGAGGCAAGAGAAGTGCAGAAAGAAGCAACAGAGGTGCAGAAAGAGACAAGAGAGGTGCAGAAAGAGAGAAGAGGGGTACAGAAAGAGGCAAGAGGGGTGCAGAAAGAAGCAAGAAAGGTGCAGAAAGAAGCAACAGAGGTGCAGAAAGAGGCAAGAAGGGTGCAGAAAGAAGCAACAGAGGTGCAGAAAGATGCAAGAGAAGTGCAGAAAGAAGCAACAGAGGTGCAGAAGGAGGCAAAAGAAGTACAGAAAGAGGCAAGAGAGTTGCGGAAACAGGCAAGAGACGTTCAGAAAAAGGGAACAGGGGTGCAGAAAGAGGCAAGAGTGGTGCAGAAAGAGGGATGAAGGGTGCAGAAAGAGGCAAGAGGGGTGCCGAAGAAGCAACAGAAGTGCATAAAGAAGCAAGAGAAGTGCAGAAAGAAGTAACAGAGGTGCAGAAAGAGAGCAAGAGAGGTGCAGAAAGAGGCAAGAGGGGTGCAGAAATTTGCAAGAGAGGTACAGAAATAAGCAACAGAGGTGCAGAAGGAGACAAGAGAACTGCAGAAAGAGGCAAGAGAATTTCAGAAACAGGTGAGAGAGGTGCAGAAAAAGGGAACAGGGGTGCAGAAAGAGGCAAGAGAGGTACAGAAAGAGGGAAGAAGGATGCAGAAGAGAGGCGAGGGGGTGCAGAATGAAGCAACAGAAGTGCAGAAAGAAGCAAGAGAAGTGCAGAAAGAAGCAACAGAGGTGCAGAAAGAGGCAAGAGAGGTACAGAAAGAGGGAACACAGGTGCAGAAAGAGGCAAGAGGGGTGCAGAAAGAAGTAAGAGCAGTGCAGAAAGAACCACCAGAGTTGCAGAAGGAGGCAAGAGGGTGCCGAAAGAAGCAAGAGGGTGCCAAAATTTGCAAGAGAGATGTAGAAAGAAGCAAGAGAAGTCCAGAAAGAACCAACAGAGGTGCAGAAACATACAAGAGGGGTGCAGAAAGAGGCAAGGCAAGTGCAGAAAGAAGTAACAGAGGTGGAGAAGGAGGCAAGAGAACTGCAGAAAGAGGCAAGAGAGTTACAGGAAACAGGCAAGAGAGTTGCAGCAAAAGGGAACAGGGGTGCAGAAACAGGCAAGAGGGGTGCAGAAATAGGGAAGAAGGGTGCAGAAAGAGGCAATGAGAAGTACAGAAAGAAGCAAGACAAGTGCAGAAAGAAGCAACAGAGGTGCAGAAAGAGGCAAGAGGGGTACAGAAGAGGCAAGAGAAGTGCAGAAAGAAGCAACAGAGGTGCAGAAAGAGGCAAGAGGGGTGCAGAAAAAGGCAATAGGGTTGCAGAAAGAACCAACAGAGGTGCAGAAACATACAAGAGGGGTGCAGAAAGAGGCAAGAGAAGTGCAGAAAGAAGCAACAGAGGTGCAGAAGGAGGCGAGGGAACTGCAGAAAGAGGCAAGAGAGTTGCGGAAACAGGCAAGAGAGGTGCAGAAAAAGGGCACAGGGGTGCAGAAAGAGGCAAGAGTGGTGCAGAAAGAGGGAAGAAGGGTGCAGAAAGAGGCAAGAGGGGTGCAGAAGAAGCAACAGAAGTGCAGAAAGAAGCAAGAGAAGTGCAGAAAGAAGCAACAGAGGTGCAGAAAGATGCAAGAGGGGTGCAGAAAGAGGCAAGAGAAGTGCAGAAAGAAGCAACAGAGGTGCATAAGGAGGCAAAAGAAGTGCAGAAAGAGGCAAGAGAGTTGCAGAAACAGGCAAGAGAGGTGCAGAAAAAGGGAACTTGGGTACAGAAAGAGGCAAGTAAGGTACAGAAAGAGGCAAGAGGGGTGCAGATAGAAGCAATAGAGTACAGAAAGAAGCAAGAGAAGTGCAGAAAGAAGCAACAGAGGTGCAGAAAGATGCAAGAGGGTGCAGAAAGAGGCAAGAGAGGTGCAGACAGAAGCAACAGAGGTGCAAGAAGTGCAGAGAGAGGCAAGAGAGTTGCGGAAACAGGCAAGAGAGGTGCAGAAAAAGGGAACAGGGGTGCAGAAAGAGTGGTGCAGAAAGAGGGAAGAAGGGTGCAGAAAGAGGCAAGAGGGGTGCAGAAAGAAGTAACAGAGGTGCAGAAAGATGCAAGAGGGGTGCAGAAAGAAGCAACAGAGGTGCAGAAAGAGGCAAGAGGGGTACAGAAGAGACAAGAGAAGTGCAGAAAGAAGCAATAGAGGTGCAGAAAGAGGCAAGAGAGGTACAGAAAGAGGCAAGAGGGGTGAAGAAAGAGGCAAGAGGGGTGCAGAGATTTGCAAAGAGATGCAGAAATAAGCAACAGAGGTGCAGAAGGAGACAAGAGAACTGCAGAAAGAGGCAAAGAGAGTTGCAGAAACAGGTGAGAGAGGTGCAGAAAAAGGGAACAGGAGTGCAGAAAGAGGCAAGAGAGGTGCAGAGAGAGGGAAGAAGGGTGCAGAAAGAGGCAAGAGGGGTGCAGAAAGAAGCAGCAAGAGAAGTGCAGAAAGAAGCAACAGAGGAGCAAAAAGAGGCAAGAGGGGTACAGAAAGAGGCAAGAGAAGTGCAGAAAGAGGCAACAGAGGTGCATAAAGAGGCTAGACAGGTACAGACAGAGGGAACATGGGTGCAGAAAGAAGCAAGAGGGGTGCAGAAAGAAGCAAAAGCAGTGCAGAAAGAAGCAAGAGAAGTGCAGAAAGAAGCAACAGAGGTGCATAAAGAGACAAGAGTGGTGCAGAAAGAGGCAAGAGAAGTGCAGAAAGAAGCAACAGAGGTGCAGAAAGAGGCAAGAAAGGTGCAGAAAGAGGGAAGAGGGGTGCAGAAAGAGGCACGAGGGATGCAGAAAGAAGCAAGAGAGGTGCAGAAAGACGCAAGAGAAGTGCAGAAATAAGCAAGAGAGGTGCAGAAAGAGGCAAGAGGGGTGCAGAAAAAGGCAATAGGGGTGCAGAAAGAAGCAACAGAGGTGCAGAAGGAGACAAGAGAACTGCAGAAAGAGGCAAGAGAGTTGCAGAAACAGGTGAGAGAGGTGCAGAAAAAGGGAACAGGGGTGCAGAAAGAGGCAAGAGACGTGCAGAAAGAGGGAAGAAGGGTACAGAAAGAGGCGAGAGGGGATGTAGAAAGAAGCAACAAAAGTGAAGAAAGAAGCAAGAGAAGTGCAGAAAGAAGCAACAGAGGTGCAAAAAAGAGGCAAGAGAGGTACAGAAAGAGGGAACACGGGTGCAGAAAGAAGCAAGAGGGGTGCAGAAAGAAGCAAGAGCAGTGCAGAAAGAAGCAACAGAGGTGCAGAAAGAGGCAAGAGAGGTACAGAAAGAGGGAACACAGGTGCAGAAAGAAGCAAGAGGGGTGCAAAAAGAAGCAAGAGCAGTGCAGAAAGAACCACCAGAGGTACAGAAAGAGGCAAGAGGAGTGCAGAAAGAAGCAAGAGCAGTGCAGAAAGAACCAACAGAGGTGCAGAAGGAGGCAAGAGGGGTGCAGAGAGAGGCAAAGGGGGTGTAGAAATTTGCAAGAGAGGTGCAGAAAGAAACAACAGAGGTGCGAAAGGAGACAAGAAAACTGCAGAAAGAGGCAAGAGAGTTGCAGACACAGGCAAGAGAGGTGCAGCAAAAGGGAACAGGGGTGCAGAAAGAGGCAAGAGAGGTGCAGAAATAGGGAGGAATGGTGCAGAAAGAGGCAAGAGGGGTGCAGAAAGAAGCAACAGACGTGCAGAAAGAAGCAAGAGAAGTGCAGAAAGAAGCAACAGAGTGCAGAAAGAGGCAAGAGGGGTACAGAAAGAGGCAAGAGAAGTGCAGAAAGAAGCAACAGAGATGCAGAAAAGAGGCAAGAGTGGTGCAGAAAGAAGCAAGAGCAGTGCAGAAAGAACCACCAGAGGTGCAGAAAGAGGCAAGAGGAGTGCAGAGCGAAGCAAAAGAAGTGCTAAAAGAAGCAAGAGAGTAGCAGAAAGAAGCAACAGTGGTGCATAAAGACGCAAGAGTGGTGCAGAAAGAGGCAAGAGAAGTGCAGAAAGAAGCAACAGAGGTGCAGAAAGAGACAAAGAGAGGTGCAGAAAGAGAGAAGAGGGGTACAGAAAGAGGCAAGAGGGGTGCAGAAAGAAGCAAAGAAAGGTGCAGAAAGAAGCAACAGAGGTGCAGAAAGAGGCAAGAAGGGTGCAGAAAGAAGCAACAGAGGTGCAGAAAGATGCAAGAGAAGTGCAGAAAGAAGCAACAGAGGTGCAGAAGGAGGCAAAAGAAGTACAGAAAGAGGCAAGAGAGTTGCGGAAACAGGCAAGAGAGGTGCAGAAAAAGGGAACAGGGGTGCAGAAAGAGGCAAGAGTGGTGCAGAAAGAGGGATGAAGGGTGCAGAAAGAGGCAAGAGGGGTGCAGAAGAAGCAACAGAAGTGCATAAAGAAGCAAGAGAATGCAGAAAGAAGTAACAGAGGTGCAGAAAGAGGCAAGAGGGGTGCAGAAAGAGGGAAGAGGGGTGCAGAAATTTGCAAGAGAGGTACAGAAATAAGCAACAGAGGTGCAGAAGGAGACAAGAGAACTGCAGAAAGAGGCAAGAGAATTTCAGAAACAGGTGAGAGAGGTGCAGAAAAAGGGAACAGGGGTGCAGAAAGAGGCAAGAGAGGTACAGAAAGAGGGAAGAAGGATGCAGAAAGAGGCGAGGGGGTGCAGAATGAAGCAACAGAGAGTGCAGAAAGAAGCAAGAGAAGTGCAGAAAGAAGCAACAGAGGTGCAGAAAGAGGCAAGAGAGGTACAGAAAGAGGGAACACAGGTGCAGAAAGAGGCAAGAGGGGTGCAGAAAGAAGTAAGAGCAGTGCAGAAAGAACCACCAGAGTTGCAGAAGGAGGCAAGAGGGGTGCCGAAAGAAGCAAGAGGGGTGCCAAAATTTGCAAGAGGATGTAGAAAGAAGCAAGAGAAGTCCAGAAAGAACCAACAGAGGTGCAGAAACATACAAGAGGGGTGCAGAAAGAGGCAAGGCAAGTGCAGAAAGAAGTAACAGAGGTGGAGAAGGAGGCAAGAGAACTGCAGAAAGAGGCAAGAGAGTTACAGGAAACAGGCAAGAGAGTTGCAGCAAAAGGGAACAGGGGTGCAGAAACAGGCAAGAGGGTGCAGAAATAGGGAAGAAGGGTGCAGAAAGAGGCAATAGAAGTACAGAAAGAAGCAAGACAAGTGCAGAAAGAAGCAACAGAGGTGCAGAAAGAGGCAAGAGGGGTACAGAAGAGGCAAGAGAAGTGCAGAAAGAAGCAACAGAGGTGCAGAAAGAGGCAAGAGGGGTGCAGAAAAAGGCAATAGGGTTGCAGAAAGAACCAACAGAGGTGCAGAAACATACAAGAGGGGTGCAGAAAGTAGCAAGAGAACTGCAGAAAGAAGCAACAGAGGTACAGAAAGAGGCAAGAGGGGTGCAGCAAGAGGCATGAGAAGTGCAGACAGAAGCAACAGAGGTGCAGAAGGAGGCAAGAGAAGTGCAGAAACAGGCAAGAGAGGTGCAGAAAGAAGCAAGAGCAGTGCAGAAAGAACCAACAGAGGTGCAGGAGGCGGCAAGAGTGGTACAGACAGAGGCAAGAGGGGTGTAGAAATTTGCAAGAGAGGTGCAGAAAGAAGCAACGGAGGTACAGAAGGAAACAAGAAAACTGCAGAAAGAGGCAAGAGAGTTGCAGAAACAGGCAAGAGAGGTGCAGATAAAGGGAACAGGGGTACAGAAAGAGGCAAGAGAGGTGCAGAAAGAGGGAAGAAGGGTGCATAAAGAGGCAAGAGGGATGCAGAAAGAAGCAACAGAAGTACAGAAAGAAGCAAGAGAGGTGCAGAAAGAAGCAACAGAGGTGCAGAAAGAAGCAAGGCAAAAGAAGTGCAGAAAGAAGCAACCGAGGTGCAGAAAGAGGCAAGAGAGGTACAGAAAGAGTGAACAGGGGTACAGAAAGAGGCATAAGGGGTACAGAAAGAAGCAAGAGCATTGCAGAAAGAAGCAATAGAGGTGCAGAAAGAGGCAAGAGAGGTACAGAAAGAGGCAAGAGGGGTGCAGAGAGAGGCAAGAGGGGTGCAGAAATTTGCAAGAGAGGTGCAGAAATAAGCAACAGAGGTGAAGAAGGAGACAAGAGGGGTACAGAAGAGGCAAGAGAAGTGCAGAAAGAAGCAACAGAGGTGCAGAAAGAGGCAAGAGGGGTGCAGAAAAAGGCAAGAGGGGTGCAGAAAGAACCAACAGAGGTGCAGAAACATACAAGAGGGGTGCAGAAAGAGGCAAGAGAAGTGCAGAAAGAAGCAACAGAGGTGCAGAAGGAGGCAAGGGAACTGCAGAAAGAGGCAAGAGAGTTGCAGAAACAGGCAAGAGAGGTGCAGAAAAAGGGAACAGGGGTGCAGAAAGAGGCACGAGTGGTGCAGAAAGAGGGAAGAAGGGTGCAGAAAGAGGTAAGAGGGGTGCAGAAGAAGCAACAGAAGTGCAGAAAGAAGCAAGAGCAGTGCAGAAAGAAGCAACAGAGCTGCAGAAAGAGGCAAGAGGGGTACAGAAAGAGGCAAGAGAAGTGCAGAAAGAAGCAACAGAGGTGCAGAAGGAGGCAAAAGAAGTGCAGAAAGAGGCAAGAGAGTTGCAGAAACAGGCAAGAGAGGTGCAGAAAAAGGGAACTTGGGTACAGAAAGAGGCAAGAAAGGTACAGAAAGAGGCAAGAGAAGTGCAGAAAGAAGCAACAGAGGTGCAGAAAGAGGCAAGGGGGGTACAGAAGAGCCAAGAGAAGTGCAGAAAGAAGCAACAGAGGTGCAGAAAGAGGCAAGAGAGATACAGAAAGAGGGAAGAGGGGTACAGACAGAGGGAACACGGGTGCAGAAAGAAGCAAGAGGGGTGCAGAAAGAAGCAAGAGCAGTGCAGTAAGAACCACCAGAGGTGCAGAAAGAGGCAAGAGGAGTGCAGAAAGAAGCAACAGAAGTGCAGAAAGAAGCAAGAGAGGTGTAGAAAGAATCAACAGAGCTGCATAAAGAGACAAGAGTGGTACAGAAAGAAGCAACAGAGGTGCAGAATGAGGCAAGAGGGGTACAGAAGAGGCAAGAGAAGTGCAGAAAGAAGCAACAGAGGTGCAGAAAGAGGCAAGAGGGGTGCAGAAAAAGGCAAGAGGGGTGCAGAAAGAACCAACAGAGGTGCAGAAACATACAAGAGGGGTGCAGAAAGAGGCGAGAGAAGTGCAGAAAGAAGCAACAGAGGTACAGAAGGAGGCAAGGGAACTGCAGAAAGAGGCAAGAGAGTTGCAGAAACAGGCAAGAGAGGTGCAGAAAAAGGGAACAGGGGTGCAGAAAGAGGCACGAGTGGTGCAGAAAGAGGGAAGAAGGGTGCAGAAAGAGGCAAGAGGGGTGCAGAAGAAGCAACAGAAGTGCAGAAAGAAGCAAGAGCAGTGCAGAAAGAAGCAACAGAGATGCAGAAAGAGGCAAGAGGGGTACAGAAAAAGGCAAGAGAAGTGCAGAAAGAAGCAACAGAGGTGCAGAAGGAGGCAAAAGAAGTGCAGAAAGAGGCAAGAGAGTTGCAGAAACAGGCAAGAGAGGTGCAGAAAAAGGGAACTTGGGTACAGAAAGAGGCAAGAAAGGCACAGAAAGAGGCAAGAGAAGTGCAGAAAGAAGCAACAGAGGTGCAGAAAGAGGCAAGGGGGGTACAGAAGAGCCAAGAGAAGTGCAGAAAGAAGCAACAGAGGTGCAGAAAGAGGCAAGAGAGATACAGAAAGAGGGAAGAGGGGTGCAGAAAGAGGCATGAGGGGTGCAGAAAGAAGCAAGAGCAGTGAAGAAAGAAGCAATAGAGGTGCAGAAAGAGGCAACAGAGATGCAGAAAGAGGGAAGAGAGGTACAGACAGAGGGAACCCGAGTGCAGAAAGAAGCAAGAGGGGTGCAGAAAGAAGCAAGAGCAGTGCAGAAAGAAGCAAGAGAGGTGTAGAAAGAATCAACAGAGCTGCATAAAGAGACAAGAGTGGTGCAGAAAGAGGCAAGAGAAGTACAGAAAGAAGAAACAGAGTTGCAGAAAAAGGCAAGAGAGGTGCAGAAAGAGGGAAGAGGGGTGCAGAAAGAGGCACGCGGAATGCAGAAAGAAGCAAGAGAGGTGCAGAAAGAAGCAAGAGAAGTGCAGAAAGAAGCAACAGATATGCAGAAAGAGGCAAGAGGGGTGCAGAAAAAGGCATGAGGGGTGCAGAAAGAAGCAACAGAGGTGCAGAAGGAGACAAGAGTACTGCAGAAAGAGGCAAGAGAGTTGCAGAAACAGGTGAGAGAGGTGCAGAAAAAGGGAACAGGGGTGCAGAAAGAGGCAAGAGAGGTGCAGAAAGAAGGAAGAAGGGTGCGGAAAGAGGCGAGAGGGGTGCAGAAAGAAGCAACAGAAGTGAAGAAAGAAGCAAGAGAAGTGCAGAAAGAAGCAACAGAGGTGCAAAAAAGAGGCAAGAGGGGTACAGAAAGAGGCAAGAGAAGTGCAGAAAGAACCAACAGAGGTGCAGAAAGAGGCAAGAGAGGTACAGAAAGAGGGAACACGGGTGCAGAAAGAAGCAAGAGGGGTGCAGAAAGTAGCAAGAGAAGTGTAGAAAGAACCACCAGAGGTACAGAAAGAGGCAAGAGGAGTGCAGAAAGAAGCCAGAGCAGTGCAGAAAGAACCAACAGAGGTGCAGAAGGAGGCAAGAGGGGTGCAGAAAGAGGCAAGAGGGGTGTAGAAATTTACAAGAGAGGTGCAGAAAGAAGCAACAGAGGTGCAGAAGGAGACAAGAAAACTGCAGAAAGAGGCAAGAGAGTTGCAGAAACAGGCAAGAGAGGTACAGCAAAAGGGAACAGGGGTGCAGAAAGAGGCAAGAGAGGTGCAGAAATAGGGAGGAATGGTGCAGAAAGAGGCAAGAGGGGTGCAGAAAGAAGCAACAGAAGGGCAGAAAGAGGCAAGAGAAGTGCAGAAAGAGGAAAGAGAGGTGCAGATAGAGGCAAGAGGATTGCAGAAAGAAGCAAGAGAGGTGCAGAAAGAAGCAAGACAAGTGAAGAAAGTAGCAACAGAGGTAGAGAAAGAGGGAAGAGGGGTGCAGCAAGAGGCATGAGAAGTGCAGACAGAAGCAACAGAGGTGCAGAAGGAGGCAAGAGAAGTGCAGAAACAGGCAAAAGAGGTACAGAAAGAGGGAAGAGAGGTGCAGAAACATACAAGAGGGGTGCAGAAAGAGGCAAGAGAAGTGCAGAAAGAAGCAACAGAGGTGCAGAAGGAGGCAAGGGAACTGCAGAAAGAGGCAAGAGAGTTGCAGAAACAGGCAAGAGAGGTGCAGAATAAGGGAACAGGGGTGCAGAAAGAGGCAAGAGTGGTGCAGAAAGAGGGAAGAAGGGTGCAGAAAGAGGCAAGAGGGGTGAAGAAGCAACAGAAGTGCAGAAACAAGCAAGAGAAGTGCAGAAACAAGCAACAGAGGTGCAGAAAGAGGCAGGAGGGGTGCAGAAAGAGGCAAGAGAAGTGCAGAAAGAAGCAACAGAGGTGCAGAAGGAGGCAAAAGAAGTGCAGAAAGAGGCAAGAGAGTTGCAGAAACAGGCAAGAGAGGTGCAGAAAAAGGGAACTTGGGTACAGAAAAAGGTAAGAAAGGTACAGAAAGAGGCAAGAGAAGTGCAGAAAGAAGCAACAGAGGTGCAGAAAGAGGCAAGAGGGGTATAGAAGAGGCAAGACAAGTGCCCAAAGAAGCAACAGAGGTGCAGAAAGAGGCAAGAGAGGTACAGAAAGAGGGAAGAAGGGTGCAGAAAGAGGCATGAGGGGTTCAGAAAGAAGCAAGAGCAGTGCAGAAAGAAGCAATAGATGTGCAGAAAGAGGCAAGAGGGGTGCAGAAAGAGGTAAGAGGGGTGCAGAAAGAGGCAAAATGGGTGCAGAAATGTGCAAGAGAGGTGCAGAAATAAGCAACAGAGGTGCAGAAGGAGACAAGAGAACTGCAGAAAGAGGCAAGAGAGTTTCAGAAACAGGTGAGAGAGGTACAGAAAAAGGGAATAGGGGTGCAGAAAGAGGCAAGAGAGGTACAGAAAGAGGGAAGAAGGGTGCAGAAAGAGGCGAGAGGGGTGCAGAATGAAGCAACAGAAGTGCAGAAAGAAGCAAGAGAAGTGCAGAAAGAAGCAACAGAGGTGCAGAAAGAGGCAAGAGAGGTACAGAAAGAGGGAACACGGGTGCAGAAGGAGGCAAGAGGGGTGCAGAAAGAAGTAAGAGCAGTGCAGAAAGAACCACCAGAGGTGCAGAAGGAGGCAAGAGGGGTGCCGAAAGAAGCACGAGGGGTGCCAAAATTTGCAAGAGAGATGTAGAAAGAAGCAAGAGCAGTGCAGAAAGAACCAACAGAGGTGCAGAAACATACAAGACGGGTGCAGAAAAAGGCAAGACAAGTACAGAAAAAAGCAACAGAGGTGGAGAAGGAGGCAAGAGAACTGCAGAAAGAGGCAAGAGAGTTACAGAAACAGTCAAGAGAGGTGCAGCAAAAGGGAACAGGGTACAGAAAGAGGCAAGAGAGGTGCAGAAAGAGTGAAGAGGGGTGCAGAAAGAGGGAAGTGGGGTGCAGAAGAAGCAACAGAAGTGCAGAAAGAAGCAAGAGAAGTGCAGAAAAAAGCAACAGAGGTACAGAAAGAGGCAAGAGGGGTACAGAAAACGGCAAGAGGGGTGCAGAAAGAACCAACAGAGGTGCAGAAACATACAAGAGGGCTGCAGAAAGAGGCAAGAGAAGTGCAGAAAGAACCAACAGAGGTGCAGAAACATACAAGAGGGCTGCAGAAGGAGGCAAGGGAACTGCAGAAAGAGGCAAGAGAGTTGCAGAAACAGGCAAGAGAGGTGCAGAAAAAGGGAACAGGGTACAGAAAGAGGCAAGAGAGGTGCAGAAAGAGGGAAGAGGGGTGCAGAAAGAGGGAAGTGGGGTGCAGAAGAAGCAACAGAAGTGCAGAAAGAAGCAAGAGAAGTGCAGAAAAAAGCAACAGAGGTACAGAAAGAGGCAAGAGGGGTGCAGAAAGAGGCAAGAGAAGTGCAGAAAGAAGCAACAGAGGTACAGAAGGAGGCAAAAGAAGTGCAGAAAGAGGCAAGAGAGTTGCAGAAACAGGCAAGAGAGGTGCAGAAAAGGGAACTTGGGTACAGAAAGAGGCAAGAAAGGTACAGAAAGAGGCAAGAGAAGTGCAGAAAGAAGCAACAGATGTACAGAAAGAGGCAAGAGGGGTACAGAAGAGGCAAGAGAAGTGCAGAAAGAAGCAACAGAGGTGCAGAAAGAAGCAAGAGAGGTACAGAAAGAGGGAAGAGGGGTGCAGAAAGAGGCATGAGGGGTGCAGAAAGAAGCAAGAGCAGTGCAGAAAGAAGCAATAGAGGTGCAGAAAGAGGCAAGAGAGGTACAGAAAGAGGCAAGAGGGGTGGAGAAAGAGGCAAGAGGGGTGCAGAGATTTGCAAGAGAGGTGCAGAAATAAGCAACAGAGGTGCAGAAGGAGACAAGAGAACTGCAGAAAGAGGCAAGAGATTTGCAGAAACAGGTGAGAGAGGTGCAGAAAAAGGGAACAGCGGTGCAGAAAGAGGCAAGAAAAGTGCAGAAAGAGGGAAGAAGGGTTCAGAAAGAGGCGAGAGGGGTGCAGAAAGAAGCAACAGATGTGCAGAAAGTGGCAGGAGAGGTACAGGATGAGGGAACATGGGTGCAGAAAGAAGCAAGAGGGGTGCAGAAAGAAGCAAGAGCAGTGCAGAAAGAACCACCAGAGGTGCAGAAAGAGGCAAGAGGAGTGCAGAAAGAAGCAACAGAAGTGCAGAAAGAAGCAAGAGAGGTGCACAAAGAAGCAACAGAGGTGCATACAGAGGCAAGAATGGTGCAGAAAGAGGCAAGAGGAGTGCAGAAAGAAGCAACAGATGTGCAGAAAGAGGAAAGAGAGGTGCAGAAAGAGGCAAGTGAGGTGCAGAAATAGGGAAGAAGGATGCAGAAAGAGGCAATAGAAGTACTGAAAGAAGCACGAGAAGTACAGAAAGAAGCAAAAGAGGTGCAGAAAGAGGCAAGAGGGGTACAGAAGAGGCAAGAGAAGTGCAGAAAGAAGCAACAGAGATGCAGAAAGATGCAAGAGGGGTACAGAAAACGGCAAGAGGGGTGCAGAAAGAACCAACAGAGGTGCAGAAACATACAAGAGGGCTGCAGAAAGAGGCAAGAGAAGTGCAGAAAGATGCAACAGAGGTGCAGAAGGAGGCAAGGGAACTGCAGAAAGAGGCAAGAGAGTTGCAGAAACAGGCAAGAGAGGTGCAGAAAATAGGAACAGAGGTAGCAGAAAGAGGCAAGAGAGGTGCAGAAAGAGGGAAGAGGGGTGCAGAAAGAGGGAAGTAGGGGTGCAGAAGAAGGCAACAGAAGTGCAGAAAGAAGCAAGAGAAGTGCAGAAAGAAGCAACAGAGGTACAGAAAGAGGCAAGAGGGGTGCAGAAAGAGGCAAGAGAAGTGCAGAAAGAAGCAACAGAGGTACAGAAGGAGGCAAAGGAAGTGCAGAAAGAGGCAAGAGAGTTGCAGAAACAGGCAAGAGAGGTGCAGAAAAGGGAACTTGGGTACAGAAAGAGGCAAGAAAGGTACAGAAAGAGGCAAGAGAAGTGCAGAAAGAAGCAACAGAGGTACAGAAAGAGGCAAGAGGGGTACAGAAGAGGCAAGAGAAGTGCGCGAAAGAAGCAACAGAGGTGCAGAAAGAAGCAAGAGAGGTACAGAAAGAGGGAAGAGGGGTGCAGAAAGAGGCATGAGGGGTGCAGAAAGAAGCAAGAGCAGTGCAGAAAGAAGCAATAGAGGTGCAGAAAGAGGCAAGAGAGGTACAGAAAGAGGCAAGAGGGTGGAGAAAGAGGCAAGAGGGGTGCAGAGATTTGCAAGAGAGGTGCAGAAATAAGCAACAGAGGTGCAGAAGGAGACAAGAGAACTGCAGAAAGAGGCAAGAGATTTGCAGAAACAGGTGAGAGAGGTGCAGAAAAAGGGAACAGGGGTGCAGAAAGAGGCAAGAAAAGTGCAGAAAGAGGGAAGAAGGGTTCAGAAAGAGGCGAGAGGGGTGCAGAAAGAAGCAACAGATGTGCAGAAAGTGGCAGGAGAGGTACAGGATGAGGGAACACGGGTGCAGAAAGAAGCAAGAGGGGTGCAGAAAGAAGCAAGAGCAGTGCAGAAAGAACCACCAGAGGTGCAGAAAGAGGCAAGAGGAGTGCAGAAAGAAGCAACAGAAGTGCAGAAAGAAGCAAGAGAGGTGCACAAAGAAGCAACAGAGGTGCATACAGAGGCAAGAATGGTGCAGAAAGAGGCAAGAGGAGTGCAGAAAGAAGCAACAGATGTGCAGAAAGAGGAAAGAGAGGTGCAGAAAGAGGGAAGTGGGGTGCAGAAAGAGGCACGAGGGATGCAGAAAGAAGCAAGAGAGGTGCAGAAAGAAGCTTGAGAAGTGCAGAAAGAAGCAACAGAGGTGCAGAAAGAGGCAAGAGGGGTGCAGAAAAAGGCAAGAGAGGTGCAGAAAGAAGCAACAGAGGTGCAGAAGGAGGCAAGAGAAGTGCAGAAAGAGGCAAGAGAGGTGCAGATAGAGGCAAGAGGATTGCAGAAAGAAGCAAGAGAGGTGCAGAAAGAAGCAAGACAAGTGAAGAAAGTAGCAACAGAGGTAGAGAAAGAGGGAAGAGGGGTGCAGCAAGAGGCATGAGAAGTACAGACAGAAGCAACAGAGGTGCAGAAGGAGGCAAGAGAAGTGCAGAAACAGGCAAAAGAGGTACAGAAAGAGGAAAGAGAGGTGCAGAAACATACAAGATGGGTGCAGAAAGAGGCAAGAGAAGTGCAGAAAGAAGCAACAGAGGTGCAGAAGGAAGCAAGGGAACTGCAGAAAGAGGCAAGAGAGTTGCAGAAACAGGCAAGAGAGGTGCAGAATAAGGGAACAGGGGTGCAGAAAGAGGCAAGAGTGGTGCAGAAAGAGGGAAGAAGGGGGCAGAAAGAGGCAAGAGGGGTGCAGAAGAAGCAACAGAAGTGCAGAAAGAAGCAAGAGAAGTGCAGAAAGAAGCAACAGAGGTGCAGAAAGAGGCAAGAGGGGTGCAGAAAGAAGCAACAGAGGTGCAGAAGGAGGCAAAAGAAGTGCAGAAAGAGGCAAGAGAGTTGCAGAAACAGGCAAGAGAGGTGCAGAAAAAGGGAACTTGGGAACAGAAAAAGGCAAGAAAGGTACAGAAAGAGGCAAGAGAAGTGCAGAAAGAAGCAACAGAGTTGCAGAAAGAGGCAAGAGGGGTATAGAAGAGGTAAGACAAGTGCCCAAAGAAGCAACAGAGGTGCAGAAAGAGGCAAGAGAGGTACAGAAAGAGGGAAGAAGGGTGCAGAAAGAGGCATGAGGGGTGCAGAAAGAAGCAAGAGCAGTGCAGAAAGAAGCAAGAGAGGTGCAGAAAGAGGCAAGAGAGGTACAGAAAGAGGCAAGAGGGGTGGAGAAAGAGGCAAGAGGGGTGCAGAGATTTGCAAGAGAGGTGCAGAAATAAGCAACAGAGGTGCAGAAGGAGACAAGAGAACTGCAGAAAGAGGCAAGAGATTTGCAGAAACAGGTGAGAAAGGTGCAGAAAAAGGGAACAGGGGTGCAGAAAGAGGCAAGAGAGGTGCAGAAAGAGGGAAGAAGGGTTCAGAAAGAGGCGAGAGGGGTGCAGAAAGAAGCAACAGATGTGCAGAAAGTGGCAAGAGAGGTACAGGATGAGGGAACACGGGTGCAGAAAGAAGCAAGAGGGGTGCAGAAAGAAGCAAGAGCAGTGCAGAAAGAACCACCAGAGGTGCAGAAAGAGGCAAGAGGAGTGCAGAAAGAAGCAACAGAAGTGCAGAAAGAAGCAAGAGAGGTGCACAAAGAAGCAACAGAGGTGCATACAGAGGTAAGAATGGTGCAGAAAGAGGCAAGAGAAGTGCAGAAAGAAGCAACAGAGGTGCAGAAAGAGGCAAGAGAGGTGCAGAAAGAGGGAAGTGGGGTGCAGAAAGAGGCACGAGGGATGCAGAAAGAAGCAAGAGAGGTGCAGAAAGAAGCTTGAGAAGTGCAGAAAGAAGCAACAGAGGTGCAGAAAGAGGCAAGAGGGGTGTAGGGAGGTGGAATCTGACTATATGGTTGCCCACACTTTTTTCTGGTGTTTTGCTGGTTTATGACTTAGTTGGACTGGGATCCTGCTATTCAGGGCCCCAGTCTATCTGCTTCCTCTATAAAATGGTTTCCATGTGCCTTAGGCACATCTCTGATTGGAATCTGGAGTGCCCTTATAAGTCCC
>CAWUFW010027027.1:0-29404 GCA_963921515.1 Calotriton arnoldi | reverse complement strand
AAATGCAGAAAAGGTGGTACCAAGGAGGGACTAACAAGCCTAATAACGACTCGGAAGCCAGCGTTTACATAGGACAATGACACAAGCCAATTAAAAATATGGGCGGGGCTTCAAAGCCATACTCCACTACTGCATGCCTCGCAGCAGCGAATGCGCTGCCCAGGCTCGGCCTAAAAAAGAGCATGAAGGTATCCTGCCTTGTCATGAACTGCCAAAAAATAGAAAATGGATCCAACGAGCAGAGAAGACAAAGAAAAGAGAGCCACCATACTGGCACAAGTAGGAAAGAAGGGGAAGGCACTAACCAGGGCCGGTCCTAGGATATGTGGGGCCCCACATGTCATCGTGAGATCTGATTGGCTGTCAGCACTTCATCCTGGAACTGCTGGCAGCCATCTTGGGACCAATATAAATGATAGTACCCCTTTGAAATGCATTGTAGTGAATCGAAGATTTTGAGGGTTACCAAAAGGAGAACTATAAAGGGTGATAACAGACGTTAGTTACATTAGAATTCATTTGTTGATGGTACCATACTAATTTCAGGAATTGTGG
This sequence comes from Calotriton arnoldi, assembly GCA_963921515.1. Taxonomy (NCBI): domain Eukaryota; kingdom Metazoa; phylum Chordata; class Amphibia; order Caudata; family Salamandridae; genus Calotriton; species Calotriton arnoldi. The sequence continues at coordinate 28,849 of CAWUFW010027027.1, read as the reverse complement.
TGTGTTCTAAGGTGATTTTACCCTGTGAAAAACCTTCTGCTGGGATATCATGAATCATGTTTGAGAGAAAACTATTTTCACATGCTTGTCCCATACAGTTTTGGAAGGTGCCCCAGAAGCTAAAATGAGAGCATATTTTCTGTAAATTCACATTATCTTTCTCAGTCATGTGAGAATGAAGTCTGACATTCTCAGTAAAACATGTACATCCAACAAGGGCAGAGACTGTCAGTTGATGCCTTTGTGTTCTACTGCAGCTTCCCAGAGTGTTCTAAAGAACAACTAGAGTGCTAACAGCCTTACTTATGACAAAAGTATGGCACACCTGAAGCCATCTTGATTGGAATAAACTGGTAACACTTAAAACATTTAATTTAAAAAGGAACAAAATGATGGGGTTCATCTTGTCATAGAAATTATGGTTAGTGCTCTGGAAAGAAAAATTAGGACATGTTTCAAGTGTGATCTCAAATATCTTCCTGTTATATTTCAACAGGAGCAGCCTGTCAGTTGATGCCTTTGTGTTCTACTGCAGCTTCCCAGAGTGTTCTAAAGAACAACTAGAGCGCTAACAGTCTTACTTATGACAAAAGTATGGCACACCTGAAGCCATCTTGATTGGAATAAACTGGTAACACTTAAAACATTTAATTTAAAAAGGAACAAAATGAGGGGGTTCATTTTGCCATAGAAATTATGGTTAGTGCTGTAGAAAGAAGAATTAGGACATGTTTTAAGTGAGATCTCAAATATCTTCCTGTTATATTTCAACAGGAGCAGCCTGTCAGTTGATGCCTTTGTGTCCTACTGCAGCTTCCCAGAGTGTTCTAAAGAACAACTAGAGTGCTAACAGCCTTACTTATGACAAAAGTATGGCACACCTGAAGCCATCTTGATTGGAATAAACTGGTAACACTTAAAACATTTAATTTAAAAAGGAACAAAATGAGGGGGTTCATTTTGCCATAGAAATTATGGTTAGTGCTGCAAAAGAAAATTTAGTGCATGTTTTAAGTGAGATCTCAAATCCTCTTCCATTTCATTAGAAAATTCTGACATGCAGACTGAAACAATCACTTTCAATACCAGCAGTAGACTTCCAGTTAACTCCTTGGTGAGCAGTAGCTTTACTACAGTGATCTAATGAACAACTAGAGTAATAACATTCTGAATTTATGGCAAATGTGTGACACATCTGAATGCCTTCTTGATGGAATCAAAGTAAAAAACTGAAAGCATTTCCTACTGAGGAGACTGCAGTAAATGAGGAAATGAGGAAACTTCATAACAAAGAAGTCTTCCAAGATGGCCACCAGTGAAAAAAGAGCCCAAATGTAGCACAAATATTACCCAGATGTAGCCCACATATAGCCCAATGACAAAAGTGTGCAAAACACTTTTTATTTTTAGTTTTTTTGCAGTTTTATGTAGTGCAGACTGGTCAGGTATTGGAGCGTTGCATCTTAAAACATGACCCCCTACACTACAAAAACACCACTGCACTACCCTAAACCCTAAAACACTACCCCAGCACGACCCCCTACACTACACAAGCACCACTGCACTATCCTAAACCCTAAAACACTACCCCCAGCATGACCCCCTACACTACACAAACACCACTGCACTACCATAAACCCTAAAACACTACCCCAACACCACTGCACTAACCTAAATCCTAAAACACTACCGAAACACCACTGCACTACCCTAAAACATGACCCCTACACTACACAAACACCACTGCACTACCCTAAACCCTAAAACACTACCCCCAGCACGACCCCCTACACTACACAAGCACCACTGCACTACCCTAAACCCTAAAACACTACCCCCAGCACAACCCCTACACTACACAAACACCACTGCACTACCTTAAACCCTAAAACACTACCCCCAGCACGACCCCCTACACTACCCAAACACCACTGCACTAACCTAAATCCTAAAACACTACCCCCAGCACGACCCCCTACACTACCCAAACACCACTGCACTACCCTAAACCCTAAAACACTACCCCCAGCACGACCCCCCACACTACAAAAGCACCACTGCACTACCCTAAACACTAAAACACTACCCCCAGCACGACCCCCTACACTGCCCGAACACCACTGCACTGCCCTAAACCCTGAAACACCAGCCCCTGCACGACCCCCTACACTGCCCGAACACCACTGCACTGCCCTAAACCCTGAAACACATACCCTAGCACGACCCCCTACACTGCCCGAACACCACTGCACTGCCCTAAACCCTGAAACACCACCCCCAGCATGACCCCCTACACTGCCCGAACACCACTGCACTGCCCTAAACCCTGAAACACCACCCCCAGCATGACCCCTACACTGCCCGAACACCACTGCACTGCCCTAAACCCTGAAACACTACCCCCAGCAAGACCTCCTACACTGCCCGAACACCACTGCACTGCCCTAAACCCTGAAACATCACCCCCAGCAAGACCCCCTACACTGCCCGAACACCACTGCCCTAAACCCTGAAACACCACCCCCAGCACGACCCCCTACACTGCCCGAACACCACTGCACTGCCCTAAACTCTAAAACACCACCCCCAGCACGACCCCCTACACTGCCCGAACACCACTGCACTGCCCTAAACCCTGAAACACCACCCCTGCACGACCCCCTACACTGCCCGAACACTACTGCACTGCCATAAACCCTGAAACACCATCCCCAGCACGACCCCCTACACTGCACGAACACCAATGCACTGCCCTAAACCCTGAAACACTACCCCCAGCAAGACCCCCTACACTGCCCGAACACCACTGCACTGCCCTAAACCCTGAAACACCACCCCCAGCAAGACCCCCTACACTGCCCGAACACCACTGCCCTAAACCCTGAAACACCACCCCCAGCAAGACCCCCTACACTGCCCGAACACCACTGCACTGCCCTAAACCCTGAAACACCAGACCCAGCACGACCCCCTACACTGCCCGAACACCACTGCACTGCCCTAAACCCTGAAACACCAGCCCCAGCACGACCGCCTACACTGCCCGAAAACCACTGCACTGCCCTAAACCCTGAAACACCAGCCCCAGCACGACCCCCTACACTGCCCGAACACCACTGCACTACCCTAAACCCTCAAACACCAGCCCCAGCACGACCCCCTACACTGCCCAAACACCACTGCACTGCCCTAAACCCTGAAACACCAGCCCCAGCAAGACCCCCTACACTGCCTGAACACCACTGCACTGCCCTAAACCCTGAAACACCACCCCCAGCAAGACCCCCTACACTGCCCGAACACCACTGCACTAAAGCCTGAAACACCACCCCCAGCAAGACCACCTACACTGGCCGAACACCACTGCACTGCCCTAAACCCTGAAACACGACCCCCTACACTGCCCAAACACCACTGTACTGCCCTAAACCCTGAAACACCACCCCCTGCACGACCCCCTACACTGCCCGAACACCACTGCACTGCCCTAAACCCTGAAACACCACCCACAGCACGACACCCTACACTGCCCGAACACCACTGCACTGCCCTAAACCCTGAAACACCACCCCCAGCACGACCCCCTACACTGCCCGAACACCACTGCACTGCCCTAAACCCTGAAACACCACCCCCTGCAGGACCCCCTACACTGCCCGAACACCACTGCACTGCCCTAAACCCTGAAACATCAACCCCAGCAAGACCCCCTACACTGCCTGAACACCACTACCCTAAACCCTGAAACACCCCCTACACTGCACGAACACCACTGCACTGCCCTAAACCCTGAAACACCACCTCCAGCAAAACCCCCTACAATGCCTGAACACCATTGCTCTGCCCTAAATCCTGAAACACTAGCCCCAGCTTGACCCCCTACACTGCCCAAACACCACTGCACTGCCCTAAACCCTGAAACACCACCCCCAGCACGACCCCCTACACTGCCCGAACACCACTGCACTGCCCTAAACCCTGAAACACCAGCCCCAGCAAGACCCCCTACACTGCCCGAACACCACTGCACTGCCCTAAACTCTGAAACACCAGCCCCAGCAAGACCCCTACACTGCCCGAACACCACTGCACTGCCCTAAACCCTGAAACACCAGCCCCAGCATGACCCCCTACACTGCCCGAACACCACTGCACTGCCCTAAACCCTGAAACACCAGCCCCAGCACGACCACCTACACTGCCCGAACACCACTGCACTGCCCTAAACCCTGAAACACCAGCCCCAGCACAACCACCTACACTGCCCGAACACCACTGCACTGCACTAAACCCTGAAACACCAGCCCCAGCACAACCCCCTACACTGCCCGTCACCACTGTACTGCCCTAAACCCTGAAACACCAGCCCCAGCACGACCCCCTACACTGCCCGAACACCACTGCACTACCCTAAACCCTAAAACACTACCCCCAGCACGACCCCCTACACTACAAAAGCACCACTGCACTACCCTAAACACTAAAACACAACCCCCAGCACGACCCCCTACACTGCCCGAACACCACTGCACTGCCCTAAACCCTGAAACACCAGCCCCTGCACGACCCCTACACTGCCCGAACACCACTGCACTGCCCTAAACCCTGAAACACATACCCTAGCACGACCCCCTACACTGCCCGAACACCACTGCACTGCCCTAAACCCTGAAACACCACCCCCAGCATGACCCCCTACACTGCCCGAACACCACTGCACTGCCCTAAACCCTGAAACACCACCCCAGCATGACCCCTACACTGCCCGAACACCACTGCACTGCCCTAAACCCTGAAACACTACCCCCAGCAAGACCTCCTACACTGCCCGAACACCACTGCACTGCCCTAAACCCTGAAACATCACCCCCAGCAAGACCCCCTACACTGCCCGAACACCACTGCCCTAAACCCTGAAACACCACCCCCAGCACGACCCCTACACTGCCCGAACACCACTGCACTGCCCTAAACTCTAAAACACCACCCCCAGCACGACCCCCTACACTGCCCGAACACCACTGCACTGCCCTAAACCCTGAAACACCACCCCCTGCACGACCCCTACACTGCCCGAACACTACTGCACTGCCCTAAACCCTGAAACACCATCCCCAGCACGACCCCCTACACTGCACGAACACCAATGCACTGCCCTAAACCCTGAAACACTACCCCCAGCAAGACCCCCTACACTGCCCGAACACCACTGCACTGCCCTAAACCCTGAAACACCACCCCCAGCAAGACCCCCTACACTGCCCGAACACCACTGCACTGCCCTAAACCCTGAAACACCAGCCCCAGCATGACCCCCTACACTGCCCGAACACCACTGCACTACCCTAAACACTAAAACACTACCCCCAGCACGACCCCCTACACTGCCCGAACACCACTGCACTGCCCTAAACCCTGAAACACCAGCCCCTGCACGACCCCCTACACTGCCCGAACACCACTGCACTGCCCTAAACCCTGAAACACATACCCTAGCACGACCCCCTACACTGCCCGAACACCACTGCACTGCCCTAAACCCTGAAACACCACCCCCAGCATGACCCCCTACACTGCCCGAACACCACTGCACTGCCCTAAACCCTGAAACACCACCCCCAGCATGACCCCTACACTGCCCGAACACCACTGCACTGCCCTAAACCCTGAAACACTACCCCCAGCAAGACCTCCTACACTGCCCGAACACCACTGCACTGCCCTAAACCCTGAAACATCACCCCCAGCAAGACCCCCTACACTGCCCGAACACCACTGCCCTAAACCCTGAAACACCACCCCCAGCACGACCCCCTACACTGCCCGAACACCACTGCACTGCCCTAAACTCTAAAACACCACCCCCAGCACGACCCCCTACACTGCCCGAACACCACTGCACTGCCCTAAACCCTGAAACACCACCCCCTGCACGACCCCTACACTGCCCGAACACTACTGCACTGCCATAAACCCTGAAACACCATCCCCAGCACGACCCCCTACACTGCACGAACACCAATGCACTGCCCTAAACCCTGAAACACTACCCCCAGCAAGACCCCTACACTGCCCGAACACCACTGCACTGCCCTAAACCCTGAAACACCACCCCCAGCAAGACCCCCTACACTGCCCGAACACCACTGCCCTAAACCCTGAAACACCACCCCCAGCAAGACCCCTACACTGCCCGAACACCACTGCACTGCCCTAAACCCTGAAACACCAGACCCAGCACGACCCCCTACACTGCCCGAACACCACTGCACTGCCCTAAACCCTGAAACACCAGCCCCAGCACGACCGCCTACACTGCCCGAAAACCACTGCACTGCCCTAAACCCTGAAACACCAGCCCCAGCAAGACCCCCTACACTGCCCGAACACCACTGCACTGCCCTAAACTCTGAAACACCAGCCCCAGCAAGACCCCCTACACTGCCCGAACACCACTGCACTGCCCTAAACCCTGAAACACCAGCCCCAGCATGACCCCCTACACTGCCCGAACACCACTGCACTGCCCTAAACCCTGAAACACCAGCCCCAGCACGACCACCTACACTGCCCGAACACCACTGCACTGCCCTAAACCCTGAAACACCAGCCCCAGCACAACCACCTACACTGCCCGAACACCACTGCACTGCACTAAACCCTGAAACACCAGCCCCAGCACAACCCCCTACACTGCCCGAACACCACTGTACTGCCCTAAACCCTGAAACACCAGCCCCAGCACGACCCCCTACACTGCCCGAACACCACTGCACTACCCTAAACCCTAAAACACTACCCCCAGCACGACCCCCTACACTACAAAAGCACCACTGCACTACCCTAAACACTAAAACACTACCCCCAGCACGACCCCCTACACTGCCCGAACACCACTGCACTGCCCTAAACCCTGAAACACCAGCCCCTGCACGACCCCCTACACTGCCCGAACACCACTGCACTGCCCTAAACCCTGAAACACATACCCTAGCACGACCCCCTACACTGCCCGAACACCACTGCACTGCCCTAAACCCTGAAACACCACCCCCAGCATGACCCCCTACACTGCCCGAACACCACTGCACTGCCCTAAACCCTGAAACACCACCCCCAGCATGACCCCTACACTGCCCGAACACCACTGCACTGCCCTAAACCCTGAAACACTACCCCCAGCAAGACCTCCTACACTGCCCGAACACCACTGCACTGCCCTAAACCCTGAAACATCACCCCCAGCAAGACCCCTACACTGCCCGAACACCACTGCCCTAAACCCTGAAACACCACCCCCAGCACGACCCCCTACACTGCCCGAACACCACTGCACTGCCCTAAACTCTAAAACACCACCCCCAGCACGACCCCCTACACTGCCCGAACACCACTGCACTGCCCTAAACCCTGAAACACCACCCCCTGCACGACCCCCTACACTGCCCGAACACTACTGCACTGCCCTAAACCCTGAAACACCATCCCCAGCACGACCCCCTACACTGCACGAACACCAATGCACTGCCCTAAACCCTGAAACACTACCCCCAGCAAGACCCCTACACTGCCCGAACACCACTGCACTGCCCTAAACCCTGAAACACCACCCCCAGCAAGACCCCCTACACTGCCCGAACACCACTGCACTGCCCTAAACCCTGAAACACCAGCCCCAGCATGACCCCCTACACTGCCCGAACACCACTGCACTACCCTAAACACTAAAACACTACCCCCAGCACGACCCCCTACACTGCCCGAACACCACTGCACTGCCCTAAACCCTGAAACACCAGCCCCTGCACGACCCCCTACACTGCCCGAACACCACTGCACTGCCCTAAACCCTGAAACACATACCCTAGCACGACCCCCTACACTGCCCGAACACCACTGCACTGCCCTAAACCCTGAAACACCACCCCCAGCATGACCCCCTACACTGCCCGAACACCACTGCACTGCCCTAAACCCTGAAACACCACCCCCAGCATGACCCCTACACTGCCCGAACACCACTGCACTGCCCTAAACCCTGAAACACTACCCCCAGCAAGACCTCCTACACTGCCCGAACACCACTGCACTGCCCTAAACCCTGAAACATCACCCCCAGCAAGACCCCTACACTGCCCGAACACCACTGCCCTAAACCCTGAAACACCACCCCCAGCACGACCCCCTACACTGCCCGAACACCACTGCACTGCCCTAAACTCTAAAACACCACCCCCAGCACGACCCCCTACACTGCCCGAACACCACTGCACTGCCCTAAACCCTGAAACACCACCCCCTGCACGACCCCCTACACTGCCCGAACACTACTGCACTGCCATAAACCCTGAAACACCATCCCCAGCACGACCCCCTACACTGCACGAACACCAATGCACTGCCCTAAACCCTGAAACACTACCCCCAGCAAGACCCCCTACACTGCCCGAACACCACTGCACTGCCCTAAACCCTGAAACACCACCCCCAGCAAGACCCCCTACACTGCCCGAACACCACTGCCCTAAACCCTGAAACACCACCCCCAGCAAGACCCCCTACACTGCCCGAACACCACTGCACTGCCCTAAACCCTGAAACACCAGACCCAGCACGACCCCCTACACTGCCCGAACACCACTGCACTGCCCTAAACCCTGAAACACCAGCCCCAGCACGACCGCCTACACTGCCCGAAAACCACTGCACTGCCCTAAACCCTGAAACACCAGCCCCAGCACGACCCCCTACACTGCCCGAACACCACTGCACTACCCTAAACCCTCAAACACCAGCCCCAGCACGACCCCCTACACTGCCCGAACACCACTGCACTGCCCTAAACCCTGAAACACCAGCCCCAGCAAGACCCCCTACACTGCCCGAACACCACTGCACTGCCCTAAACCCTGAAACACCAGCCCCAGCAAGACCCCCTACACTGCCCGAACACCACTGCACTAAAGCCTGAAACACCACCCCCAGCAAGACCACCTACACTGGCCGAACACCACTGCACTGCCCTAAACCCTGAAACACGACCCCCTACACTGCCCAAACACCACTGTACTGCCCTAAACCCTGAAACACCACCCCCTGCACGACCCCCTACACTGCCCGAACACCACTGCACTGCCCTAAACCCTGAAACACCACCCCTCAGCACGACACCCTACACTGCCCGAACACCACTGCACTGCCCTAAACCCTGAAACACCACCCCCAGCACGACCCCCTACGCTGCCCGAACACCACTGCACTGCCCTAAACCCTGAAACACCACCCCCTGCAGGACCCCTACACTGCCCGAACACCACTGCACTGCCCTAAACCCTGAAACATCAACCCCAGCAAGACCCCCTACACTGCCTGAACACCACTGCCCTAAACCCTGAAACACCCCCTACACTGCACGAACACCACTGCACTGCCCTAAACCCTGAAACACCACCTCCAGCAAAACCCCCTACAATGCCTGAACACCATTGCTCTGCCCTAAATCCTGAAACACTAGCCCCAGCTTGACCCCTACACTGCCCAAACACCACTGCACTGCCCTAAACCCTGAAACACCACCCCCAGCACGACCCCCTACACTGCCCGAACACCACTGCACTGCCCTAAACCCTGAAACACCAGCCCCAGCAAGACCCCTACACTGCCCGAACACCACTGCACTGCCCTAAACTCTGAAACACCAGCCCCAGCAAGACCCCCTACACTGCCCGAACACCACTGCACTGCCCTAAACCCTGAAACACCAGCCCCAGCATGACCCCCTACACTGCCCGAACACCACTGCACTGCCCTAAACCCTGAAACACCAGCCCCAGCACGACCACCTACACTGCCCGAACACCACTGCACTGCCCTAAACCCTGAAACACCAGCCCCAGCACAACCACCTACACTGCCCGAACACCACTGCACTGCACTAAACCCTGAAACACCAGCCCCAGCACAACCCCCTACACTGCCCGAACACCACTGTACTGCCCTAAACCCTGAAACACCAGCCCCAGCACGACCCCCTACACTGCCCGAACACCACTGCACTACCCTAAACCCTAAAACACTACCCCCAGCACGACCCCCTACACTACAAAAGCACCACTGCACTACCCTAAACACTAAAACACTACCCCCAGCACGACCCCCTACACTGCCCGAACACCACTGCACTGCCCTAAACCCTGAAACACCAGCCCCTGCACGACCCCCTACACTGCCCGAACACCACTGCACTGCCCTAAACCCTGAAACACATACCCTAGCACGACCCCCTACACTGCCCGAACACCACTGCACTGCCCTAAACCCTGAAACACCACCCCCAGCATGACCCCCTACACTGCCCGAACACCACTGCACTGCCCTAAACCCTGAAACACCACCCCCAGCATGACCCCTACACTGCCCGAACACCACTGCACTGCCCTAAACCCTGAAACACTACCCCCAGCAAGACCTCCTACACTGCCCGAACACCACTGCACTGCCCTAAACCCTGAAACATCACCCCCAGCAAGACCCCTACACTGCCCGAACACCACTGCCCTAAACCCTGAAACACCACCCCCAGCACGACCCCCTACACTGCCCGAACACCACTGCACTGCCCTAAACTCTAAAACACCACCCCCAGCACGACCCCCTACACTGCCCGAACACCACTGCACTGCCCTAAACCCTGAAACACCACCCCCTGCACGACCCCCTACACTGCCCGAACACTACTGCACTGCCCTAAACCCTGAAACACCATCCCCAGCACGACCCCCTACACTGCACGAACACCAATGCACTGCCCTAAACCCTGAAACACTACCCCCAGCAAGACCCCTACACTGCCCGAACACCACTGCACTGCCCTAAACCCTGAAACACCACCCCCAGCAAGACCCCTACACTGCCCGAACACCACTGCCCTAAACCCTGAAACACCACCCCCAGCAAGACCCCCTACACTGCCCGAACACCACTGCACTGCCCTAAACCCTGAAACACCAGCCCCAGCACGACCCCCTACACTGCCCGAACACCACTGCACTGCCCTAAACCCTGAAACACCAGCCCCAGCACGACCGCCTACACTGCCCGAAAACCACTGCACTGCCCTAAACCCTGAAACACCAGCCCCAGCACGACCCCCTACACTGCCCGAACACCACTGCACTACCCTAAACCCTCAAACACCAGCCCCAGCACGACCCCCTACACTGCCCGAACACCACTGCACTGCCCTAAACCCTGAAACACCAGCCCCAGCAAGACCCCCTACACTGCCCGAACACCACTGCACTGCCCTAAACCCTGAAACACCACCCCCAGCAAGACCCCTACACTGCCCGAACACCACTGCACTAAAGCCTGAAACACCACCCCCAGCAAGACCACCTACACTGGCCGAACACCACTGCACTGCCCTAAACCCTGAAACACCACCCCTGCACGACCCCCTACACTGCCCAAACACCACTGTACTGCACTGAACCCCTGAAACACCACCCCCTGCACGACCCCCTACACTGCCCGAACACCACTGCACTGCCCTAAACCCTGAAACACCACCCCTCAGCACGACACCCTACACTGCCCGAACACCACTGCACTGCCCTAAACCCTGAAACACCACCCCCAGCACGACCCCCTACACTGCCCGAACACCACTGCACTGCCCTAAACCCTGAAACACCACCCCCTGCAGGACCCCCTACACTGCCCGAACACCACTGCACTGCCCTAAACCCTGAAACATCAACCCAAGCAAGACCCCCTACACTGCCTGAACACCACTGCCCTAAACCCTGAAACACCCCCCCTACACTGCACGAACACCACTGCACTGCCCTACACCCTGAAACACCACCTCCAGCAAAACCCCCTACAATGCCTGAACACCATTGCTCTGCCCTAAATCCTGAAACACTAGCCCCAGCTTGACCCCCTACACTGCCCAAACACCACTGCACTGCCCTAAACCCTGAAACACCACCCCCAGCACGACCCCCTACACTGCCCGAACACCACTGCACTGCCCTAAACCCTGAAACACCAGCCCCAGCAAGACCCCCTACACTGCCCGAACACCACTGCACTGCCCTAGACTCTGAAACACCAGCCCCAGCAAGACCCCCTACACTGCCCGAACACCACTGCACTGCCCTAAACCCTGAAACACCAGCCCCAGCATGACCCCTACACTGCCCGAACACCACTGCACTGCCCTAAACCCTGAAACACCAGCCCCAGCACGACCACCTACACTGCCCGAACACCACTGCACTGCCCTAAACCCTGAAACACCAGCCCCAGCACAACCACCTACACTGCCCGAACACCACTGCACTGCACTAAACCCTGAAACACCAGCCCCAGCACAACCCCTACACTGCCCGAACACCACTGTACTGCCCTAAACCCTGAAACACCAGCCCCAGCACGACCCCCTACACTGCCCGAACACCACTGCACTGCCCTAAACCCTGAAACACCACCCCCTGCATGACCCCCCTACACTGCCCGAACACCACTGCACTGCCCTAAACCCTGAAACACCACCCCTGCAGCACCCCTACACTGCCCGAACACCACTGCACTGCCCTAAACCCTGAAACACCACCCCTGCACCGCCCCCTACACTGCCCGAACACCACTGCACTGCCCTAAACCCTGAAACACCAGCCCCAGCACGACCCCCTTTACTGCTCGAACACCACTGCACTGCCACAAACCCTGAAACACCACCCCCAGCACGACCCCTACACTGCCCGAACACCACTGCCCTAAACCCTGAAACACCACCCCTAAACGACCCCCTACACTGCCCGAACACCACTGCACTGCCCTAAACCCTGAAACACCACCCCCTACACTGCCCGAACACCACTGCACTGCCCTAAACCCTGAAACACCACCCCCAGCACGACCCCTACACTGCCCGAACACCACTGCACTGCCCTAAACCCTAAAACACCACCCCCAGCATTACCCCCTACACTGCCCAAACACCACTGCACTGCCCTAAACCCTAGAACACTCCCCCCAGCACGACCCCCTACACTACCCAAACACCACTGCACTGCCCTAAACCCTAAAACACTACCCCCGCATGACCCCCTACACTACCCAAACACCAATGCACTACCCTAATCCCTAAAACACTACCCCCGCATGACCCCCTACACTACCCTAAACCCTAAAACACTACCCCCGCACGACTCCCTACACTACCCAAAGACCACTGCACTACCCTAAACCCTAAAACACGACCTCCTACACTACACAAACACCACTGCACTACCCTAAACCCTAAAACACTACCCCCTACAATACACAAACACCACTGCACTACCCTAAACCCTAAAACACTACCCCCAGCAGTACCCCTACACTACCCAAACACCACTGCACTAACCTAAACCCTAAAACACTACCCCCAGCAGTACCCCCTACACTACCCAAACACCACTGCACTACCCTAAATCACTACCCCCAGCACGACCCCTACACTACCCAAACACCACTGCACTACCCTAAACCCTAAAACACTACCCCCAGCACGACCCCCTACACTACCCAAACACCACTGCACTACCCTAAACCCTAAAACACTCCCCCAGCACGACCCCCTACACTACCCAAACACCACTGCACTACCCTAAACCCTAAATTTACCCCCAGCATGACCCCCTACACTACACAAACACCACTGCACTACCCTAAACCCTAAAACACTACCCCCAGCACGACCCTCTTCACTACCTAAACACAACTGCACAATTTGTTACAGGCGTTGCAACGCAGGCCTGTGGTGCTTACTGGAAGTACCTAGTGGGCTAGTTGGGCCCCAGGGACCCTCAGAATTCAAGGTGACCTAATCCCCCAACTTAAAACGCACCACGGGGCGCGTTTGCACAGTGGTGAAGGGAGGGGCGGGGCCTCAGGTGACATGTGCGCAAACACGCCCTGTGGTGCGTTTTAAGTTGGGGAATTAATTCCCTTTGAATCCTGAGGGACCCTGGGGCCAACTAGCCCACCAGGTACCTTCAGTAAGCACAACAGAGTTGCGTTGCAGAGAGGTGAAAAAGGTGCGTGGCCTCGGAACGCCTCTCTGCAACTCAGCTCTGTGGTCCTAACTGTAGGTACCTGGGGGCTAGTTGGGCCCCAGGGACCCTCAGAATTCAAGGGGACTTAATCCCGCAACTTAAAACGCGCCACGGGGTGCGTTTGCACACATGTCACCTCAGGCCCCCCCTCCCTTCACCACTGTGCAAACGCGCTCTGTAGCGCGTTTTAAGAGGTAGTTTTAATCCCCCTGCCCCATTATGTACTAGGGACTTGCAGAGGAGGTCATGCTAATCACAGGGGTACCCCAACGCATAGTGTTCCCTAGTGTATGTAGGTGTTTTCACTGTATTCTAAGTGTCTTTTAGCATAGCACTGGCTCTGGTTAGTCAGAGTCAGTTACCACCAGTACCCGTCTGAAAAAGTTGTGGGCACAGGATGATTTTGCAACAAGGCCTCTTTCTGCTCCTCTGTTGTTTCTTTCTGCACATCTTTTGCTTCTTTCTGTGCGTTTTTTCTTCTTTCTTCACATGTCCTACCTCTGTAGGCATAGTTAGAAACTAGCATTTAAAAAAACCTTTGAAATTCACTTAAAAAATCATAGGTTTCAGGCACGTTATAGTTAGAAATTAGCATTTAAAAAACCTTTGAAATTCACTGAAAAAACCATAGGTTTCAGACACGTTATAGTTAGAAATTAGCATTTAAAAACCTTTGAAATTCACTGAAAAACCATAGGTTTTAGGGACAGTTATAGTTAGTTGGACATTTCACTCGTACAAAACCATAGAAATTCCCCTGTTATAGTTAGTTCAGCTAACTATAACTCGCGCCCCCGCAATGCACTGCTGATGACGTCACATATTACATCACTCATGACATGGTCAGTGACATCACTGATGACATCACTGATGACATCTCAAATGACATCACTGATGACATCATCCATGTGATAATTTCATGCATCTTCTCACACCCTAATATAACTTTTGATACACCCACTCTAAATTACAGACTGCCATTCTCAAAACCATAGACACTCCAACACCAAAAACTACATACCCACTCACTGATTCTTAGGTCTACACACACATCCACTCACTCACCCGTACAGTCACTCATACTTAGTCACTCAGTACAGGACTATCATATGCACTCATACACCTATATAAACACTCACACACCGCCACTCATCCATAGAGGTACTCACACACCTAGTCAGTCATGCAAAAACTTAATCACACACCCATTTACTCACCTATACAGTTATACACACACCAGCTCACTTACTCATACAAATACTAGCACATTCTTACGCTCTTATACAATCACTGATACAAGTACACACTCATCCATACAGCCACTCTCACAATCACACACAATCACACACTCTCACTTATAGCCATTTATATACTCCAACACACATATATACTGCCTTTCACATATGTAGTTACTCACACATGTACCACTGAGATATACATTCAATCACTAACACACCCATACACACACTCACCCACCCATACAGTCCATCACAGATGCACTCTTGAAACCATGCACCCAGTGAATCACCAACTCACACATCTATGCACAGAGTCACACACACCCCACCCACACAAACACTCAGGCACCAATACAGATACTCAGACAATCAATCAATAACCCATGTAGACACTCATGTAGCTATTCAGAAAGCCATGCAGCGGCTTACAAACCAACAGACAGACGGATACAGACATTCACACAGTTTAGTCACTAACCCATGCATTCAGTAAGATACATTTAATCACTCACTTGTAGAGTCAGTCACTCACGTACTAAATCATCCATTCAGACACTTATACACCCACTCATTCTTCAATACGCCTTTCCCTATATATATTAAACATATTTAAACTTTACAGAAAAACACAGTCACTGGATGATGTCATCAGTGATGTCATCAGTGATGTCATTTGAGATGTCATCAGTGATGTCATCAGTGATGTCACTGACCATGTCATGAGTGATGTAATATGTGACGTCATCAGCAGTGCATTGCGGGCGCGAGTTATAGTTAGCTGAACTAACTATAACGGGGAATTTCTATGGTTTTGTACGAGTGAAATGTCCAACTAACTATAACTGTCCCTAAAACCTATGGTTTTTTCAGTGAATATATATATATACACACACACACGTGTGTGCAGCCTATAGTAAAGGCTAAAAAATGCCCAAATTACATTGAGTTTTCATTTAAAAACATCCCACAATTATCAAAACATTTCTGTAAAACAGAAAAAAGAGACCTTAAGAGTAATTACAGCCTTTATTTAAAAGGAAAATGAAAGGGAATGAGAGGCATTGCCAGCCAATACGCTGCATTTATAGCATAACAGAGAAAACTGGCACAGTGCCTTTAAGACATCACAGGACCCCTGTATCCCTTTAAAACATCATAGGACCCCTTGTATCCCATCATGCTCCACAGGTGACAGTTAGGTCAGTTCTTTTTTCCGGCTCCTACAGTTAGGATCCTGGAGCACTGAGCTCTGCTGTTTTTTTGACATTTTGTCAAGAAATTCTCTTTAAAAACGCTAGTTTTTGCTATCATTCGATAGTTTTAAGTACAAAATACTGTTTGCTGACTGAAAAATATATATTTTTCTGTCAAATCATGCCTTCACTCTATGTGAAGTGCTTTTCTTTTGGTAAAAAGAAGGCATTGACTGATCCACATTCAGTCTGTATTATCTGTCTCCCTGCTTCTCATCGTCCAGAGACATGCTACTATTGTCAGAGGTTTTCCAGAAGAACTCTGAAGGAGGGAGAGAGAAGATCAGGCTGCACGGCCTACAAGAGAGAAGAAAGACAGGATCTTCAATAGGTCTTGGGGAGTCTCAATCCTCCTCCAAAGAGCCCTCCTCTCATAAGAAATCAGCACACAGAGGAAGATCTCTTGAGGCACATGAGAAACGCCATCCCCATCAAGGTCGTCAGGTAGCGGGTGAAAATCTGAGGAAATTCCTGTGTGTTCGCCGTCAGTGTCGAAGTCGATGTGGAGAGTGGCCTCAGAGACTCGCCATTCACCATCGAGACAAGCTTCAATGGCCAAACCTCATCCACAGTCGATGTTGAAGACTTAATTGTCATTGAAGCGACTGTTGTCAACAAAATTGCCATCGAGGCATTCACCGGCAGCCCCGTCGATGCCGAAGCGACCTTGGCCGTCGATGTCGAAAGATACGCCGTCAAAGGATCTACGGCGATCGTCGACGTTGAGACATCCTTCGACGGCTAAGGATACTCCCAAAGATATAGGTTCGTCGAGGTCACCCGGGTCACCGCCAAAGCAGCCAGAGACACCACAGTCATCGTCGAAGACCCTATCTAAAAGACTATCAATGTCAAGAAGCCGTTCCCACTCATCGGGAGTGCAAATTTTGCCAACAGAGTCAGTGGAGTCAGGGTCTATGGCTCCAGTTAAACCTGCTGCTGCCCCACCTGTGAATCTCTCCCCACGCTGGCTGTAAAGTGAGCGCAAGTGGCGTCATCCACCTCAGAGTCCCGGCTCAGACTTTTCGCAGACCTTTTCTCCATCCAGGGTCACTCTGCGTACACCATCACCAAAACACACTCCTCCTCCGGCATTCTCTCCGGATTCCCCTTCCACACTTCCAAAGAGAGGTGCGGCTTCCCTACGGTCTCCACAAAGGTTCCAAGACTAAGCAGAGGAATAGATCAAGGTCCAGGACCCTGCAGAGGTGTAGAACGAGGTCGAAGTCACCATGATCCAGGTCTACTTCCAGATCTCGATGATCTCATTGGTCCGGATCGCATCATAGCAGGCGCAGAACACCCTCCTGGTCTACTACTATTCGATCCTATTCGCCAACACTAGCAGACACACCGCCTGCAAGGGTTTGTCCAGTGGATAACGTAACCACACTCAACAATGTGTTAATTAGAGGCAAATCAAAATTGAACATTGACATTCCACCGCCTACTGCATCGTCCACAATCATCTTTGAGACTCTGCATCACAGAGCGGTATCAAGACCACTACTACTTCTGGTCCCAGTTCTGCGAGAACCCACAATGCTACTCTTCCTAACTCTGGCTTCTCTACAAGCCGCGCTATCACGGACCTCGTGAGTGCCCGGCCTACTTCTTTGAAGTGTTTTTGGTGACATTATATGCGATTCCATCTTCACGAGCGGAGTACCCGCCGTCAGAGTGCAGCAGCTTTTTGGTGGAGCTTTGGAAACGAAACTGTATATTGCTGCCAGCACCGTCGCAGTGGGATACTTTGTGGATCATATTCCGCTGACTTGGGTATATATATCATAGATGTGAGTGATATTTTTTAACATTTCCATTCAACACAAAGAATGCCAATTGGTGTTTGATGAGATTATGGGCATACTAACATGGCGGCACAAGAACAAGTATGGAACTTTGACGGCCAGTCCCCTCCTTTATGTTCACCATGACTCAACCAATGAGAGCGCAGCAGGACAGTTTAAATTTAGCTGCCTTATGAATGTCTGTTTACAGCAAGCATTGAGAAAGGTGAATGCCGAAACGCATTTGCATGCTAGATTAATAAATTGCCATATTGACACTGTGAGTGCCTGTCCTACTTCTTTGAAGTATTTTTGGTGACATTATACGTGATTCCACCTTCACGAGCGAAGCACCCACCGTCACAGTGCAGCAGGTTTTTGGTGGAACTTTGGAAACTAAATTGTGTATTGCCGTTAGCACCATCGCAGTGGGATACTTTGTGGCACATACTCCGCTGACTTGGATGTCCGGGGTTATTTAACCTGGGCAACGCATTGCCATTGGGCACAACTCCTGCAGTAATGAGCCAGGAGATTCCTGATTTCATCACTGCGGCAGGCGAGGGGATTGGCAGGACTTCACCTGGTGAGGAGACATGCAGGGTTGGAGCAATTTGAACTTAAAGCTGCGCCTGCTAATATTGTCGATGTGAATGATATTTTTTAACATTTCCATTCAACATAAAGATTGCCAATTGGTGTTTGATGAGATTATGGTGCATAGTAAAATGGCAGCACAAGAACAAGTATGGAAGTCAGACGGCCAGTCCCCTCCTGAATATGCCAGTGACAAGTGATAAGGAAGTAATTTTTCTGGTGATGCCTAAATAGGTTGAATATTCGACTTCTGGCACCATAGACAGAAATGCTCTCACTTTAACCTATATGCTTTTATAGGGATATCAGCTCTAGCTTTTGCAAGAATGTCGCTGCAGTCTTGTGAGATGCTTAGATCTGCAAGCTTATGATATTCAGGAGCCATGCAGATAAGTGGAGCGAAGTCGGGTCCGTATGATAGACCTGGCCTTGGTTCATCGTCAAAAGTGTCATGAATGGTTTCAGCTGAATGTGGTTGGTTTCTAATAGCAGGAGCAGATCTGTGAACCAATGCTGTCTGGGCCATCTTGGGGCTATCAGGATTATACAACACAGTTCTGTCTTCATCTTGCTGAGAAGCCTATGTATCAGGGGTATCGAGGGAAAAGAATATGCAAAGATCCCTGACCATCTGATCGAAAAGGCATTCTCCCAGAATCCTTGATGTGGATGCCAACGTGCATAAAACTGGCATTTCTGGTTATTTTGCGCTGCAAAGAGATCTAGTGCTGGCTTGCCCCATAGGGAGAACATCCTGTTCAGAGTAAACTGATCAAGCTCCCATTCGTGGCAGCTGTTCCTTGTTCTGCTTAGCGTGCCTGCTAAGAGGTTGCTCGTACCAGGAACATGTTCCGCCCAAAGTGTTATTTTGTGTGTCATAATCCAGTTCCAGATCGTTTGAGCTTCCTTGGAAAGGGGTAGTGATCTTGTGCCCCCTTGTTTGTTCACCCAATGCAGTCTGGTGGTATTGTCTGTGTGAACTAAAACTGGCGAGCCTGCTATCCTTGGTGGGAAAGCTTGAATACTTAAATAAATTGCTTTGAGCTCTAGCCAATTGGTGTGCATGCTCTTTTGGTCCGGAGACCTCTTTCCACTTATTTGAAGGTCTTGCAAATGGCCACCCCAGCTCTCAAAGGAGGCATCCATGGTTATCACGTAATCGGGTATTTGAGGCAAGAATGCTAAGCCTTCAGAGAGATTGATGGCTTTTGTCCACCAGGTCAGAGCTTCTCTCATGCCTGGAGTGATCTTTATCAGATCGTTGAATGATCCTTCTGTCTGAATCCATTGCTTGTCTAGTTCCTCCTGTAGAGGTCTCAGTTTCAGACAGGAGAACAGGACTGGCAGAGGACATCATCCGTAGGAGTGATTTGAACAGCCGCACTGAAACTGACTTTCTTTTCAAAAGTTTGTGGGCTAGTTGTTTGAGCCTTTGTTGTCTGTCCTGAGTTAAGAATGCTTTGTCCTGGGTTGTATCCAAAGCCACTCCCAGAAATATTATTCTTTTTGACGGAAGAATGGACGATTTCTGGTGATTGGCAGTAAGAACTACAACTCTTGAACAATGCTAGGCAAGCCTCCATGGCCCTAGACACTTGACGAGCTGTTGGTGCTTTATTAGCCAATTGTCGAGGTATGGGAATACCTGATAACCCTTTTTCTTTGGAGACGCTGCCATAGGAGCAAGACATTTCGAAAGATGCGGGGAGCTGATCTGAGGCCAAAAGGGAGGACTTTGAATTGACAGTGAGTGTCAGCTACAGTGAATCTTAAAAACTTGCGATGTTTTGAATGTATGGGGATATGAAAATATGCATCCTATAAATCCAACGTTGTCAAGCAATCTCTGTGTTTGAGGAGATGCAGGATGTCTGGAAGGGTTACCATGAGAAAAGATTGCTTCCGTAGATCTTTGTTTAATTTTCGGAGATCCAAAATGGTTCGCAATTCCCCTGATTTCTTCTTTATGAGGAAAAAATGGGAGCAGAAACCCATTCCTTTTTGGGAGTGGGAAACTTTTTCTATTGCTCCTTTGTTTAACATGGTGAGGGCTTCCTTCTGGAGTAAGTGGAGATGAAGTGGATGCACTCCCTTTGGTGGAGTGTTAGGCAGTCTTTTGATGAATTCTAAAGTATGATGGTAAGTGATGAAGTCTAACATCCATCTGTTAGAAGTTATTTACTGCCACTGATGGGAGAAGATGGAAATGTCTGCACCCACAGTCTGGTGATTTGTTTTGGGCATAACTGGCACTTGAAGAAGGTCACTGTTTTCTGTTAGTATCTCTTCCATGGGAGGTTTGTTTTCGTCTAGGCGCTTATTTATGATAAGCTGCCGCTGGTGGAGGGCGATAGGATTGCTGCTGATAGGATGGTCTATATTGTTGTTGGAAGGGTTGAAAGTGCTGAAACCTCTGGTAACCTCCTCTGTATGAATTCACACCCTTTTCTTGTGCTCCTCGAAAGGGCACTTTCCTAAATTGCAAGGTGTCCAAAGATGTTATAGTGTCTGTATCCGCCCTAATGGCCTGTAAGGCATCATCAATGTGTTTTCCGAATAAGGCTTCCCCATCATAGGAAATGTCTAGGATATTGCTCTTTACCTCAGGCCGAAATGATGTTGCCTTTAACCATTCCTGCCACCATAGAACAGCAGCTCCTGCTAGCTGCCTAAATCCAGTTGATGCATTATCCATAGCACAGTCTATTATTTCAGAAGATGTTCTCTCGCCCTGCTGTAATATTTTCTTTACTTCAGCTCTCTTTTGCTCAGGCACAAGATCCATTAATGCACTGATGTCCGACCACATTTGCCGGTCATACCG
Organism: Calotriton arnoldi; assembly: GCA_963921515.1. Classification (NCBI taxonomy): domain Eukaryota; kingdom Metazoa; phylum Chordata; class Amphibia; order Caudata; family Salamandridae; genus Calotriton; species Calotriton arnoldi. Next base: position 7,039 of record CAWUFW010027027.1, on the reverse strand, counting down.
GCCCACTATGGCCAAGGAATTGGCAGCACGAACTGTAATTGCCGACTTTGTGGAGAATCTCTTGGACTGGCGCTGAGCCGTTTGAGATATCACTGAATCTGGCCTTGGATGTCCTATCATAAATACAGGAGAATCCTCCGGTGCTCTATATTTTTTGTCGATTCGTGGTAAGACAGCAGTGACCATAGCTGGATTTTTCATTATTTTCGTGCCTTCCTCCCAAATGTAATCTACCATAGGGATTGCTCATACAGATCTTTTGGCAGGCTCTTTAAAATCACACAGAAAACAGATTGCTTAACTGTCATTGGCAGCTGGAATCGTTTTGCAGCCCTTTCTAAGAGATTATGGAAACGTCCAATGTCATCCGGCAGAGAGTCAACCGGTTATGATGCAGGTGGAGAATGAGTGGGAATTAATTAGTGATTCCATTAGTTGGGAATAGAATGATTGTCTGCTATCTCCTCTTCTTCCTTGCATTCATCCAATGAGGATAGATCATCTCTAGGAGGTGCTGCAATGTTGGAAGCAAGTGTCTTTCTAGGTGTCAAAGGTGGAGGAATAGGACGAGGTGTTCTCGGATATGGAGGTGGACGTGGAAGGCTAGGCTGTGTTGGAGATGGTGGCTTGGTGGGGTCCGAAAATCTTTTATGATAATCCTGCAGCATGCCTTTGACGTCTTGGAACAAGGTTAAAGGAATCTGCACCATACCTTCTTGAGGAGATTGGATATAATGTTGGAAGTGTTCCCCATGCTGCTTAGGCCTTTCAGAGTATTGCGTCTGCTGCAGTACATAATAGTCCTCATGGTACTGTGCATCATCATCATCATCCTTCTGATACTTGACCTGGAGCTCAGAAGGGCTGTGTTCCGAGAGGGCCATGATCATCTGACTCTTCCACATCAAGAAGGTGACTTGGAGGGAGGGGAGAGACCTTACTTGGTGAAGTATGTTTAGAAAGCAGGAACGTTTTAGCTATTTTCACTGTCGTCGAGGGTGTCGTCGACGATGTCGTAGTCGAATCCGTGGTTGCACTTTCCTGTTGTGAGGACTTTTTTGATGCTTTCAACGTCAACAAAGTTGTCTTTGTCGACGGCGCCCCCATCAACCGTGTTGTCATCAAATGCTGTAATGCCGCTGTCAACGGAGCCTTCGTGAATTATATTTTTGCCAACAGGATCGATGTCGACAATGTAGTTGATGGCATTAGTGATGTAGCCATCGTCGGCGTCCCTGTAGTCACCGTCGTCAATGCTGGTATTTTCAACTGCGAGGTTGTCGTCGTCGATATTTTTAAAGTGATTTTAGGCTTTGTCGTTGAGGGTTTTGAGGAGGACTTCTCTGGGCGCACTCCTGTTTTAGAATATGGAGAGGAAGGTTCAGACCTTGCAGTTTCTGAGGAGAATTTCTCTTTTTTCTCCTTTTGAGAACTGTCTCTGGCAGACTCCTGGTGGGTCTTTTTCAAGGCCTTCCTAGACTCCTCTGATGCGCCTCTGATGTTCCTTGGTCACGCAACCTTTCCCTTTTACATGAACTTTTCTGAGAAGTAGAAGAGTTGTCACTATCTTCTTCCTCTGAAAGAGGAGATCTTTTTTGATTTTGACTTCTGTAGCCATAAAAGAAGCCTCCCCTCTCTATCTTTTAGAGTCATGGTGGAAAAAGTGTGACAGTTCTTGCAGCCCTCTACCTTATGGGTAGGGTGGAGGCAGTAGATATAGTCCTTGTGTGGGTCTTCAGAATGAAGCCTTTTCTTCCCACAGGGCCTGAAAAGCCCTTTTTTTCCAATGATTCTGACACGGTAGTAGGTAGTTGGAAGGAAAAAGTTCTCAAAGTGGTTAAAGAAAATGAGCAGAGCTCAGGGAGACTCCCTTCACATGATGACCGGTAGAAAATCTGGCAGACGCAGCCTCTGTGGGGAGTGTTCTAGTGGGTACTGTTGCCTGATTGCCTAGAGTTTGGAATTCTTTTAAAGGATATGGATAGGTTATTAAAGTGATTGTTTCACTGCCATTATAGGCTATCGCACTGTTATGCACTGCTTTGTTATGGTATCGTGGGACTCCGACTTCGACAACGGGGAATGATTCAAGCATGTGAATCTATGAAAGATCCAATATTGGAGAAACAAAAAATCCACTAGACAAAAGAACTCTGGTGCCCTCATTGAAGAACTGGTTAACACATATATCTAAAGGGACATGTCTGCTGAGATGAGATTTCTTCTGGGGAAACTTTGGTGACAATTTAGTTATGTCTGTAAATATTTTCCTGTTCAGCGCCACGCAGAAAGTGGTATCGAGGCCAGAGAGACTAATCAGTGCTCTTCCTACATTTAAACTACGTGCCCAAAATGTAAGGATGTCTCAAGGAGCGGGCCACTTTCCAACTAACCGAATAACGCACAGGGTGCACTATCTCTAGCCATCATGATCCTTGTCCATTTAAGATCCACTTCATGTTAGCTATTTAGAAAATACTACACAGTAAAAGAAAAACCAGAAACCAGGCAGAAGGGAAGTTGGCAGCTGTGATGCGCTTCCTGTTGCGTGTAGTACGATATAGGAATGGAAAAAAAAGAAACAGTTGTCTAGGGCAATTCAACAGAGTATTGCAATTGTACCTTAGTCAAAAAATACTATTACTTGTTTTAATTGTGTGATTATTACCGCAGTTACTCGTATCAGTAATACCATAATTAATCAAAATATACTGATCTTTAATTGTACACAGTATTGGTCAAATAGGCTGCAGAAAAAAATAGATCTTATCTTACTTTACCGCTATCCTTTAAGGCCTTATATTGATTGTCATATGCATTTACCTTGCACATCATATCAAATCTGAAGTGGAAGCCCACAGAGTCAAAAAATAAAGACATATCATATATCTATTATTCCCATCTCCCCTACGCACTGATATTTTCCCCTTTTTGAGATCCAGGGAGGAGATATGTACATTTCAAGCTGAAGACGACACAACAATGTCATCCACATAATCTTGTCTACTTTAAGAAGTCTTTACATCTTGCAATTGATGATGTGAATTTTACAGAGATGTGCCTGCATAACACCTTCATACCAGAGTGTGCTGTGAAGAATAGGAAGTGAGGAAGTGTCTGCTGTGTCACTCTCATTAACCTGGTATGGAAGCAGCTTACAAAGGGTGCCTCTTGTGACAAACAGTATTCATCTAGAAATGTTAACCTTTTCTAATTCAAGTTTGTAGCAAATATATTGATAACACATCAGTAAACAGAAGCAACTGTGCAGGGTGTGACTTACTATAACACAGCCCCGTCACACTGCCAGAAAAATGGGCTCGTCAGACATCTGGGTACCACATGCTAGTGATGTGTGATGATCTTGCATGGACAAATCTATAGGGTGCACCATAGTCCTCCTACCTGCATAATGCCATGAGGCACTCTTCAATAACGTCCCTCTGGGCCTTGGTGAGGGAGCGCCCTCTGGAAAGACGGTAGATGGTATGCAGCATGGAGTCGATCATGATGGCACGGTGCTCAGTGCCAGCGAAGAGGGGAGCACACTTAGTGATCAGGGGCAGCACTGCCAGGCAAAGGTAGCGGTTCAGGGCAAGCGCCATCTCTGTGGTGCTGAAGGCAGCCTGATGGAAAGAAAAAAATATTGAGCCTGGGGCTGAGGGTAAAATGGATGAAAGAGATAAACAGAAGTAGAAAATAGAAGTAGAGGAATGAAGGATGGAAAGCAATAGAAGGCTGTAGAAGCAAGGAGGAAGAAAAAAGGAGAGATGAGGAGTGGGAAAAGAGAAACATTGTGGCAAAAAGAGAAAAGCACATGGGAGATGAGAGAGAGGGTGAGAAAAGAGCTGTACAAGAGTGAAACAGAAAAGCAAAAGAGATGTAGTAGGTGGAGAAAGCTATTTTATGATAAGGTAATTGGATATAATGGAGAGAAATCGAGCAAGGTGAAACCTAAACATTTAGGAAGATGAAGAGATGTTTGGGAAGGATATTGAAGGGTAATGAGTGAGAAAAGGTGTGGGAGAGATATGAAAAGAAGTGAGATGGAAGCATGGAAAAGAGTGGGGTAGAGAGAAAAAAGAGATGAGTTTACAGAGTGTTAAACAAACACAAGAAGATGATGATACGGAGCGCTGAAACCTTTCAGTCACTCACCCCCAGTCACAGATCTGGGTTGAATCCATCATCGTTCTTTAGCTCACTTTGCCACCCCAGTTCAGACACAGCTATATGCAAATCAGTCTTGACCCTGTGCCTCATGGGAACAGTCCAGCCCGAACTGCCAAGCCATGTCTTCCCTGGACCGGAAACAAGCATCCTGGGACCGGTTTCAGGCTAACAGCCCTCATCAGCCAGGCTAGCTTGAATCCAGTGGCAAAGTGAGCAAGGGACCCACGTCTGGGCATACCCTGCCAACTTAGGGCGAACAAAGCAAACACAAGGAGATGATGGACGGAGCGCTGAAACTTTTCAGACACTCACCCCCAGTCACAGATCTGGGTTGAATCCATCATCGTTCTTTAGCTCACTTTGCCACCCCAGTTCAGACACAGCTATATGCAAATCAGTCTTGACCCTGTGCCTCATGGGAACAGTCCAGCCCGAACTGCCAAGCCATGTCTTCCCTGGACCGGAAACAAGCATCCTGGGACCGGTTTCAGGCTAACAGCCCTCATCAGCCAGGCTAGCTTGAATCCAGTGGCAAAGTGAGCAAGGGACCCACGTCTGGACATACCCTGTGTTTGCTTTACAGAGTGTTAAACAGAGGCAGGTAGTAGGAAAATAAATGGGCGATGAGAAAGAGGGAAGTAGTGAGTGAGGCAGGGAGAGAAGTGAAGAGAGTGATGGAGAAAAGGGAAACTAGATTTGAGGGAATGAGAGAGAGGAAATAGAGAATGAGAAGATCGACATGGAGAGTTAGGAAAAAAAAGAGATGGCTAGAGGTAAAGGAAGAGAAAATAGTAAGAGAAACAGCCACAAGACAGGGAAAGAAACGGTGTAAAGAAGTATATAAATTATACATTTTTCCAGATTCTTCTACTACTCAGTGTGATGAAAGTGGTTTATTATATGGTGTGGTTGTGTGGTCTCACCATGTGATAAACTCACAGACCGTCTTGGGTCAAGTCAGGCTCATTTTCAAAACCTTAGCTTAACCCTGGGTAGCTGTGGCTTTGAGCAGTCTGGCTTGGTCAAACAGTGAAAAGCATTTAGAAGTATAACAGCTGAACAAAGAAGAAGCACAGCACAAAGGAAGAAACCTGACACCAATTTATAAAAATAGCTCTTATTTTTATGAATTTTTGGACACCAAAATAAACAAAATCCACTGGAGGGTTCCGGAGATATACATTATTGAGCAAAAATTAAATCACTGCTTTTCATTCAAACAGCAAACAAGCATTGACAACTGCCAGTTAGGGGTTATTTAGCAAACTGTTGAAAACTTTTGTAAAGTTGAGTACGACTATTCCGGCCCAATCTGGGTGAACATCTCTGCAGGGAGCAAGTCAAAGGGGTCAATGTGGCTTGGCAGGATAGCTACCTTGCAGTCAAAGCAGTCTCCAGTCCAGTTCCAGGGTCTATGGGCAAACCGCCATAGACATCAATGGAGTGGTTCTGAAGCAAGGAATATAGGATGCTGAAAATGCTGAAAGAAGCTGAGGAAGCTGATCTGGTGACGGGGTCTTCCTGGGGCCACCGCTCGGCCCACTAACACAGTGGGGCAACGTTGCCCACGGGGTCGATGTCCCTTGAAGTCCGGTTCAAGTCCACCCAAAAACTAGTTGCCACAGTCTAGTGGTCTCCTGTTACAGCGAAACAAGCAGTTCCCTTTAACTGAGGCTAGTGTCTGTCTTGGGCGGTCTGTCTTAGGCGACCAAACTGCACTCTGATGACTCTCCTGGACCTCGGGTGCAACTTTTGAGCATCGAGACTCAGCCTCCCAGGCTGCGCTTCAACGGTCGGTGACGGTCAAGCAATCTTCAATACCAATTCGTCAAGGCGGATTCTTCAGCTTTTGTGGCCCAGGAGCCTCAGCAGGAATATTCCAACTGACCTTCGAGTCACCTCTTCTGTCTGGGGCTCAGCGCAACTTTTCCTCAAACAGGACACCACAGACACAGTCCTCTCTTTGCTAGCCCATGGATCAGCAAGTGTGAGAAGTTGGCCTGGCATATGCTGTCCACTAATTATAGTGGGCACCTTGCACCAGTCCAAACAACCCCTTATTGGAGATAGGTTAAAGACAACCTTTATTGAAAGCTATCCTAGTGGTAGCTATGGAGAGCAGCCTTCAGGCTAAGTCTTGAAGGAATGTAAAGCAGCTTGTTTTACCAGTCTATAATCTCTTGAGTGACCAAATGAAAGAGCACCACACCAGGTATATATTCAAAATATATGTATTTATTGCTAAACACACCCCTCTAGTCTCTTTATGAGGCTAGAGTTCGAAGTACACAAGTTATAAGTTATTTAAAGACAGTAATAGCACAAATACACGTTTGGGCCCTAGGGGCGTCCCAAACCATATACCAATAAAGTGGTATAAGAACCACGACTGAACTAGACACTAGGCCTAGAGCCTCTAGAAGTGCTTGGACCACAAGGAACCACCCAAGGTAGTGACACAGGGGACCCACGGGGGACGCGTGCAGTGTAAATACACAACCGCGATACGCCGTTAACTTCTATGGAGAAAGTCGCGATCAGGAAATTAAAGAAAAGGGACACTTAAAGGAGGACTTGGAGCAAACCCTTTGAGAACTAGGTCGTTCTAGAGTCTCTACCCACGGGAGCACCGGAGTACTCGTGTTACCTCACCCAGGGAAGTCGGGTGCATAGGTGCCTTTCGGGGTCGGGTTTCGTCGTCGATTTGAATGGCGATCTGCTGCAAAGTGCTGCTGGCGACCAAGTGGAAAGTGTCCGGGTGGATCCAAGAGTGGATCGGAGATCTGAAGAACCTGAAAGCAGAGGGGACAGAGTCTGGGTCACTAGCCAGTGACCAGGAAGGCGATGGACGGATGCCCACCGATGT
>CAWUFW010027026.1:0-29410 GCA_963921515.1 Calotriton arnoldi | reverse complement strand
CTCCTGCCAAGCCAATATACCTCAGGCCCTGGGAGGAGAAGGTGCGGGCCATCCTTCCGCCAGTGAGCGTATATGGACTAGAGAACATCCCAGAGCCTGGTGAGTACACAACAAATGTACACAATAAACTGCCACAAAACACACACATCACTGTCAAGGGAGAGTCAAACCATGCACTCATAGCAATTACACAGCAACTAGAACAGAATCATCCCAAAATGTGTATGTCAGTCAGATAAACACAACACATGCCATCAAAAAGTCACATCCAACTGTGCCAACACATGTACAAACACAACCACAACTACAGCTAGGCAGTGGCACAAATAGAACTAACACACACATCCACACATGTAGCCACCACAACAACACCAACACACAGTGAAGACCACTCAAAGGAAGGAATTCTGTGTATGCTGGCCAAGTCAGTGTAGCCAATAGCATCATGGGAGTCGCAGTCACACATATTGCCCCCCCACAACTGTCCCATCAACACCACCATGAACCATGCGCACATCACAGGGAGTGGAGAAGGACTCACAAGATGGCTGACACTGGCTACTGCTGTGAGGAGCACAAGGCCCTGCTGGCAACTGTGCACCAACAAACAGCAGGACACCACTGACTGACATCCTGAGAGACAACTTACACTCCCTGCAATGCAAGCACGTTCCATGGTGGGATATCTGGCTGGCTGGGTGGGAAGGGGGACTTGCAGCACTGACCATAGTCACCAGCACCTCCCCTCACACCCCCCAACACAAACTCCACAGTACCCACCTGGTAGAATGCAATGCCCTCCATCCTAACACAAAGATCCCACAAAGCACCACCACCCTGGGTTATGTTGTGTGAAGCACAGGGACACTCTTGGGACTCTTAGCCAAACAACTGCCAGGACAACACTCCCAGCCATCCTGTCAGCACAGCCAGCCCACCCCACAGGGAAGCAGAGTCAAAAGGAAGGAAGCATGGGCATGCTGGGAAGGGGGGTGGAGGCAATAGCATGATGGGAGTCGTAGTCACAGACATTGCTCAGCCTCACAACTGGCCCATCAACACCACCCTGAACCATGCTCACATCACAGGGAGTGGAGAAGGACTCACAAGATGGCTGACACTGGCTACTGCTGTGGGGAGCACAAGGCCCTGCTGGCAACTGTGCACCAACAAACAGCAGGACACCACTGACTGACATCCTGAGAGACAACTTACACTCCCTGCAATGGAAGCACGTTCCATGGTGGGATATCCGGCTAGCTGGGTGGGAAGGGGGACTTGCAGCACTGACCATAGTCACAAGCACCTCCCCTCCCACCCCCCCCACACAAACTCCACAGTACCCACCTGGTAGAATGCAATGCCCTCCATCCTAACACAAGATCCCACAAAGCACCACCACCCTGGGTTATGTTGTGTGAAGCACAGGGACACTCTTGGGACTCTTAGCCAAACAACTGCCAGGACAACACTCCCAGCCATCCTGTCAGCACAGCCAGCCCACCCCACAGGGAAGCAGAGTCAAAAGGAAGGAAGCATGGGCATGCTGGGAAGGGGGGTGGAGGCAATAGCATGATGGGAGTCGTAGTCACAGACATTGCTCAGCCTCACAACTGGCCCATCAACACCACCCTGAACCATGCTCACATCACAGGGAGTGGAGAAGGACTCACAAGATGGCTGACACTGGCTACTGCTGTGGGGAGCACAAGGCCCTGCTGCCAACTGTGCACCAACAAACAGCAGGACACCACTGACTGACATCCTGAGAGACAACTTACACTCCCTGCAATGCAAGCACGTTCCATGGTGGGATATCTGGCTGGCTGGGTGGGAAGGGGGACTTGCAGCACTGACCATAGTCACCAGCACCTCCCCTCACACCCCCAACACAAACTCCACAGTACCCACCTGGTAGAATGCAATGCCCTCCATCCTAACACAAGATCCCACAAAGCACCACCACCCTGGGTTATGTTGTGTGAAGCACAGGGACACTCTTGGGACTCTTAGCCAAACAACTGCCAGGACAACACTCCCAGCCATCCTGTCAGCACAGCCAGCCCACCCCACAGGGAAGCAGAGTCAAAGGAAGGAAGCATGGGCATGCTGGGAAGGGGGGTGGAGGCAATAGCATGATGGGAGTCGTAGTCACAGACATTGCTCAGCCTCACAACTGGCCCATCAACACCACCCTGAACCATGCTCACATCACAGGGAGTGGAGAAGGACTCACAAGATGGCTGACACTGGCTACTGCTGTGGGAGCACAAGGCCCTGCTGGCAACTGTGCACCAACAAACAGCAGGACACCACTGACTGACATCCTGAGAGACAACTTACACTCCTGCAATGCAAGCACGTTCCATGGTGGGATATCCGGCTAGCTGGGTGGGAAGGGGGACTTGCAGCACTGACCATAGTCACAAGCACCTCCCCTCCCACCCCCCACACAAACTCCACAGTACCCACCTGGTAGAATGCAATGCCCTCCATCCTAACACAAGATCCCACAAAGCACCACCACCCTGGGTTATGTTGTGTGAAGCACAGGGACACTCTTGGGACTCTTAGCCAAACAACTGCCAGGACAACACTCCCAGCCATCCTGTCAGCACAGCCAGCCCACCCCACAGGGAAGCAGAGTCAAAAGGAAGGAAGCATGGGCATGCTGGGAAGGGGGGTGGAGGCAATAGCATGATGGGAGTCGTAGTCACAGACATTGCTCAGCCTCACAACTGGCCCATCAACACCACCCTGAACCATGCTCACATCACAGGGAGTGGAGAAGGACTCACAAGATGGCTGACACTGGCTACTGCTGTGGGGAGCACAAGGCCCTGCTGCCAACTGTGCACCAACAAACAGCAGGACACCACTGACTGACATCCTGAGAGACAACTTACACTCCCTGCAATGCAAGCACGTTCCATGGTGGGATATCTGGCTGGCTGGGTGGGAAGGGGGACTTGCAGCACTGACCATAGTCACCAGCACCTCCCCTCACACCCCCCCAACACAAACTCCACAGTACCCACCTGGTAGAATGCAATGCCCTCCATCCTAACACAAGATCCCACAAAGCACCACCACCCTGGGTTATGTTGTGTGAAGCACAGGGACACTCTTGGGACTCTTAGCCAAACAACTGCCAGGACAACACTCCCAGCCATCCTGTCAGCACAGCCAGCCCACCCCACAGGGAAGCAGAGTCAAAGGAAGGAAGCATGGGCATGCTGGGAAGGGGGTGGAGGCAATAGCATGATGGGAGTCGTAGTCACAGACATTGCTCAGCCTCACAACTGGCCCATCAACACCACCCTGAACCATGCTCACATCACAGGGAGTGGAGAAGGACTCACAAGATGGCTGACACTGGCTACTGCTGTGGGGAGCACAAGGCCCTGCTGGCAACTGTGCACCAACAAACAGCAGGACACCACTGACTGACATCCTGAGAGACAACTTACACTCCCTGCAATGCAAGCACGTTCCATGGTGGGATATCTGGCTGGCTGGGTGGGAAGGGGGACTTGCAGCACTGACCATAGTCACCAGCACCTCCCCTCACACCCCCCCAACACAAACTCCACAGTACCCACCTGGTAGAATGCAATGCCCTCCATCCTAACACAAGATCCCACAAAGCACCACCACCCTGGGTTATGTTGTGTGAAGCACAGGGACACTCTTGGGACTCTTAGCCAAACAACTGCCAGGACAACACTCCCAGCCATCCTGTCAGCACAGCCAGCCCACCCCACAGGGAAGCAGAGTCAAAAGGAAGGAAGCATGGGCATGCTGGGAAGGGGGTGGAGGCAATAGCATGATGGGAGTCGTAGTCACAGACATTGCTCAGCCTCACAACTGGCCCATCAACACCACCCTGAACCATGCTCACATCACAGGGAGTGGAGAAGGACTCACAAGATGGCTGACACTGGCTACTGCTGTGGGGAGCACAAGGCCCTGCTGGCAACTGTGCACCAACAAACAGCAGGACACCACTGACTGACATCCTGAGAGACAACTTACACTCCCTGCAATGCAAGCACGTTCCATGGTGGGATATCCGGCTAGCTGGGTGGGAAGGGGGACTTGCAGCACTGACCATAGTCACCAGCACCTCCCCTCACACCCCCAACACAAACTCCACAGTACCCACCTGGTAGAATGCAATGCCCTCCATCCTAACACAAGATCCCACAAAGCATCACCACCCTGGGTTATGTTGTGTGAAGCACAGGGACACTCTTGGGACTCTTAGCCAAACAACTGCCAGGACAACACTCCCAGCCATCCTGTCAGCACAGCCAGCCCACCCCACAGGGAAGCAGAGTCAAAGGAAGGAAGCATGGGCATGCTGGGAAGGGGGTGGAGGCAATAGCATGATGGGAGTCGTAGTCACAGACATTGCTCAGCCTCACAACTGGCCCATCAACACCACCCTGAACCATGCTCACATCACAGGGAGTGGAGAAGGACTCACAAGATGGCTGACACTGGCTACTGCTGTGGGGAGCACAAGGCCCTGCTGCCAACTGTGCACCAACAAACAGCAGGACACCACTGACTGACATCCTGAGAGACAACTTCCACTCCCTGCAATGCAAGCACGTTCCATGGTGGGATAACTGACTGGGTGGGTGGGTGGGTGGGAAGGAGGTCTGGCTGTCAACCAAACACAATCAATGCAGACCATGTTCACACCCCAGAGAATACATAGAAATGCCCAAATAATGCAGGACAATGTGCCACACCAATATCAACCCCTGACTGTGACGACTTAGGACAATACAATGTACAGGCCCGCACCCCGAGGCACAGTCACAACTGTCAGGTGTGTCAACCACTGATGCCTGCAGAAACATGACATACATTGTTTGTGTCTCCCAAAAACAGGTGATGATAGGGACACAGCAGCAGACGCTGAGGAGTCCCAGTCCCAGGCTCAAGAGGATGCCGAGCTCACTGGCGTCGTACAGCCTCTGTCCTCCTCGGACGATGAAGAACAACCTGGCACATCCGGTGCAAGTCAACATGCTGCACCAGCAGGACCACCAGCTGCAGCACCAGCAGGTCCACCAGCTGCACCCCTGCACCCACCCCTCCAACGACTGTCACCACGAATACCATCCCTGCCGACATGGACAGAATAAGGAACAACACCAGCGCAGTGACCCTGGACCAACCTGGGGCCATGGACACCACCACCACCACCAACCCCCAAGGTGGACCAGGGTTATCTGTGCGTGCAACTGCACACACTGCACATGTCAGCAGGGGTGGTGGGAGGGTGGGAGACAGAGGTCGCTGCTTGCAGACGTTGCTGGTGTGCATGAAGACCCACAACTGGTACGCATAGCTGATGCGTACCAGTCCAGCACCGGAGAGCTCAGCCAGGTAGTGGGGCTCCTCAGAGACATCAAACAGCAGCAGGCTGCCCATCATGCCCGCTTGGACTCCCACATGTCCCACGTGGAGTCACACATGTCACGTGTGGACTCCCACATGTCCCGCGTGGAGTCCAAGTGGGATGTACTACATGAGATGACGGCGGTGCACAGGGACATTTTACAATGCCTCCGCCAGATGAACAGCAACCAGTCCACACCTCCCTGTGTGCCAACAACATCTGGTACCGAACAAACTGCAACTGCCACAGGGAGGGAGGAGGACTCTGGCGGAGAGTCCCCTGCACCGCAGCAGCCTGCACTTGAGGGCCCCCCCAAGAAGAGGGGTCGTCCGAGGAGGGAAAGTGAGAGGCTGATGGCCAAGCGCAACTCCCAGGAAGCCTGAACCTGTTCTGGATTTTCGCCTTTGTGCACAGACTGTTCACCCTGTTGATGGCAACACTACTCCCACACATTGCATGGGGAGTACAAGTTGGAACAATGTGTCAGACAACTGTGGCCCCGATACTGGGGATCCTGTCTACCTGGACTTTCTATTCATCTAGGAACTTGGGATTGCAAGATTCATGTACAGCACAATCCATCCTATGCACTATTATCACAGATGTATCACAATAAACACAATAATACACCATACTTGCCTCTGTCGTGATTCCAACGTGGGTGCTGTTATGGGGATGATGAACAGCAAAATTACACTGTGTATGCGAACTGCAACAGCAAGGACAACACAGGCATGTGAGTACAGGCAACGTGACACATATGAGGGAGACACACCACCAGGGCTACACAACACATACACACCTAGGCCATCTGACTCATTGCCTACACTGATGTTGCCAGGGAAGACGGTGCAATGCACAGACACCACACCCATTCCCAGTTGTAGTCAAGTAGCCCACAGGTGCAGTAAGCAAATGGCAGTCAAATGTGTGACCACAGACAACGCACATCACTAAGTGAAGCACAGGTTTATTACACAGTAGCAACATGCCGTAACCACTACAGATGCAAGGTAACCCCACCTGGTAGCGGGCACACAGTCAACAACTGTAGACAGAAGGAAGTCCATGGGTGTGGCGCACATCACCTGTAGGGACACAACAGCTACCAGCCTGGATGTGCAATCACGTCGTCGGTGGACACAGTTGACCAAACGAATCTGAAAGTACCCTGTGAAGGACAGAAATGACACACAGTCAAAAGCAATGCAGTACAGGACAGAACAGCAAAACTCATGCACAATACATGTTACAAGATACCCACCCAGAACCAAGTTAGCATGTCAACACTGTTGGGGAGTACAGCCCACCTGTCACCACACATCGCAACACACATCCTGTCAAGTAGCCCATGGACACACTCCAACAGCACCAGAGCACCACCCACACATCATGCCAACTCACATCATTCACATGACACCTCAGGATACTCACATTCAGCTAAAGAAGTTGGTGATGAGCTGTGTGCGGACATCACCATCACCATCATCATCATCATCGTCACTGGCATCGTGGTCCAGGCCAGGATCCTCCACAGGTGGCGGATGTTGGTCATCGTCATCCTGGATGAGAGGCAACTCCTTCCGCACTGCCAGGTTGTGGAGCATGCAGCAGACGATGATAATCTTGCACACTTTCGCAGGGGCATATGGGAGGGACCCTCCGGTCTTGTCCAGGCAGCGGAAGCGGCTCTTCAGGAGACCAAAGGTCCGCTCAATCACTCTCCTGGTCCGACCATGTGCCTCATTGTAGCGCATCTGGGCAGGTGTCACAGGGTTCCTGAGGGGTGTCAGCAACCACGGCATGTTGGGGTATCCCGAGTCACCTACGGACAGACAAGTGCACATCAGCTGACTTGGAAAAGTGGGCGGAATACTACAGATCAGATCACACACAATGGCACAAAGTCAGTACACACCGACAAGCCAGGCACGCTGGTTCTGCATCTGTGCCATCAACCTGGGGATGCGACTACTCCTCATCACAAAGGCATCGTGTGCTGAACCAGGGAAACGGGCACACACGTGTGTGATGGTCATGTCTGCAAGACACACCACCAGTGCATTGACCGAGTGGTAGTGCTTGCGGTTCCTGTAGGCCTGCTCCTGGGCCTGTGGTGGTACCAAAGCCACATGTGTCCCATCAATGGAGCCAATGACATGCGGCATCCTCCCCAGGGCATAAAAGTCACTCTTCACGTCAGTGAGTCGTCGCAGTCTAGGGAAATAGATGTACCGGTTCAGGAAGAGCAACATTGCCGCCAAGAAATCGCGGAGCACACGGCTGAACATGGTCTGTGACATCCCACCAGCAGACGCCACAGTATGTTGGAAGGTACCGGTGGCAAAGAAGTGTAGGGCTGCCATCACCTTCACCTTGGGGGTCAGCGCTGTAGGATACGGCCGGCCAGGCTGCAAATGTGGGGACAACTGCACTGCCAAATCCTCAATCAGCTGCCTGGTGAAGCGGTACCGTCGGATGCTGTCCCGTTCCACCATCGTTGCCAGGTCTGTGAATGGCCGATGGACAGCAGGAGCCCTGCAGTGCAGAGGAGAAGTAAGCAAGATCGTCAGTCACCCCACATATGCGGCATTGAACACACTCAAGATCCCAACATACATCATCATGAGGCACAACTACATGAAGTGTGCTGTACCGAACGACATGTATGGTACATACATGGCCAACATCTGTCAACACGGTCCTACAGGTGGCATCAATTTGTCCCAGGTTGGCCCATTGGATATCATGATGCTGTGTCACAGTCACCCCCAGTGACATGTGAGGACAGATGTGCCCCAGGCACCACAGCTCAACGACAGGCACATTCCCAGGGACCCTGTAATGCCACATGGACACTGGCATCACCTGGAGTATCATGTGTACACCACAACAAAACAAACATGACCCCCACAGGTAGTGGCCACACTTGCCATGGCAGGAGAGCCATGGACGTCTGTGACACACACGCACAACATCAGAGTCCATGCACACACAACGTGGATGTGGAGACTGTCTCCCATTGTGCACATGAAATCAGAGACATTGTAAACACTACATGCACAAAGACTGTGGAGGGCCATCACTATTGTGCCACTGGGACACCCTGGCTCAAACATACCGTCCCACATGGGACTCACGGGGTATGTGACATGACATACACAAACACCACTGTGAAATGTGACCATGGCACATGCACAGATATGAACAGTTGCACATCACAGTGGTCACGTACACGTAACACCCAGGATCCTGTCCCCATTAACACGTGCACAGCCTGGGGGTGGCTGCCCACAGGTGACACCCACAGGACAACATGTACACCAACATACACACAATAGGAAATGCAGCCTTACATGCCTTATGATAAGGTTTGGACAGGCTGTCGTGATGTAGGTGTGCCCCTCACTCCCTGGGAGCTATCTGTGGCTGGCATATGTCCATCTGAGACAGGCATGCTGACATATGCCAGTCACATGTACAGTGATGCGTTGAACAGCAATGGACCGATCGGTGTCTCCGGCCGGCCCATTGCTTTCAATGTGTGCGGGTACGCGTTGTACCCCTGTGCGCGTTGTACTGCAATGGACCGATCGGTGCCTCCGGCCGGCCCATTGCATTCAATGTGTGCGGGTACGCGTTGTACCCCTGTGCGCGTTGAACAGCAATGGACCGATCGGTGCCTCCGGCCGGCCCATTGCATTCAATGTGTGCGGGTACGCGTTGTACCCCTGTGCGCGTTGAACAGCAATGGACCGATCGGTGCCTCCGGCCGGCCCATTGCTTTCAATGTGTGCGAGTGCAGCGTTGTACCCCTGTGCGCGTTGTACTGCAATGGACCGATCGGTGCCTCCGGCCGGCCCATTGCATTCAATGTGTGCGGGTACGCGTTGTACCCCTGTGCGCGTTGAACAGCAATGGACCGATCGGTGCCTCCGGCCGGCCCATTGCTTTCAATGTGTCGGGTACGCGTTGTACCCCTGTGCGCGTTGTACTGCAATGGACCGATCGGTGCCTCCGGCCGGCCCATTGCATTCAATGTGTGCGGGTACGCGTTGTACCCCTGTGCGCGTTGTACTGCAATGGACCGATCGGTGCCTCCGGCCGGCCCATTGCATTCAATGTGTCGGGTACGCGTTGTACCCCTGTGCGCGTTGTACTGCAATGGACCGATCGGTGCCTCCGGCCGGCCCATTGCATTCAATGTGTGCGGGTACGCGTTGTACCCCTGTGCGCGTTGAACAGCAATGGACCGATCGGTGCCTCCGGCCGGCCCATTGCTTTCAATGTGTGCGGGTACTCGTTGTACCCCTGTGCGCGTTGAACAGCAATGGACCGATCGGTGCCTCCGGCCGGCCCATTGCTTTCAATGTGTGCGGGTACGCGTTGTACCCCTGTGCGCGTTGAACAGCAATGGACCGATCGGTGCCTCCGGCCGGCCCATTGCTTTCAATGTGTGCGGGTACGCGTTGTACCCCTGTGCGCGTTGTACCTCAATGGACCGATCGGTGCGCACCCATTGACAATGGGCTTGCCTGGCAACGGACGCGTTTTCGAATATTCGAACGAGTCGGTTGCTGGAAAATCAGTTGGTCACCCACAACAATGTTGCAAAATCATGTATGTCATGAAGTTGAAATTTTGAAGGATGCTGTGGGCGTGTTTTGGTGCTGCTATTCCATGGATTGGCCAGATTCAGAAGATGCAAACGACTTGGACCTATCACTTTGGACACAAGGGACAGTATCTGCCTCTCCAGCACATATATATTGCTGCATGTTCCCCTGAGAGCCCACTTGCCTGCACTACATGCTCCAGGACGACATCTGCCACTGCACTGCTGCTGTCTCTGCCCCTCTGGACCCTGCAATGGCACGTACTGTGGAGAGAGCCCCAGCCTTCAGCCTTGAAGAGAACCAGGCCCTGCTGGACAGCCTACTTCCACAGTACAGCAAGCTGTATGGGACACCAGGGGAGCAGGTGAGTGTTCTGTGCACTGCCTTTCTGAATGTGCATTTTGTCTGACTAGCAAGGCTGAGAGTCAGCACACCACTGGCTAGCAGGCTCACTGAGTAGTTGTCACCCCCCATAGTGTGTAGTGACTTGCACTGGACAGGTATGGTGCAGTGACAGTGCTTCTGAACAGGGTTTTACTCCCCATGCAATGATACCATGTAGTGACTTCTGGAAAACTGTCCATGGGCAGCCGTGCACTGCCTGGGTACACCATGTGCCCCTGTGATTGCGACATGTATATGCAACTGTGTCATGCACGGATATGTTGCATGTGTAGTAATGGCCTTATCACTTTGTCATCCTGACAGGCTTCTGCCCATCGGAAGCATGAGATCTGGAAGGACATCGTCCGGGCTGTCCGGTCCGTGGGGGTCTACAAGCGCCGGATCCGCAACTGCCAAAAGAGGTGGCAGGACCTTCGGGGCTGGACCCGGAGGATTGCACGGGTCCAGCTGAAGCTGTCGCCTCCTCGCAGGAGGGGCGGAACACGGACCCTGACCCCCACATGCTCAGGATCCTGGCGGTGGTCTTTCCAGACCTGGATGGGCAGCTGAAGGCCAGAGAGCAGCAAGGAGGGGGTGAGTCAAAGACTGCACTGTGTACTCTGTCTAACATGCTATGTGCCCTCCTCGGGCCAGGTTGAACTGCCACAGTACAGCAGTCATGTTGTCCAGGAGCCATGTCCCTCTATTGTGCACTGCCCACTCCTCATCTGATACCCAGGTGTGGCCCTTACATGCAGGGAATTCTGTCACTTAGGACTGTGTCCTTGCAGTTTGCTTGACTCAAGGTGGGAGACAGCATCTGTTTCCCTGACTCTGTGGTGGGCATCATGGGTGGGTCCATTGCTTACACAATGCCTGTATTCTGACATGTATTCAGCGTGTTACTTTGATCTGTGGTCCAATTGCTGAGCTGATCCACCACATGTGGCTGGGGTACCTGGCACACACCCATGCTGCGGGTGGGAACAATGTTTGGGCCCCAGGAGTATGTATATGACGTGTGTCACACATACTTAGCCAGCTGCCTACAGTCCAGGGCTCATCCCTCATTCATGTGGGGCTGGACAGTCATGCCTACTCCAGGCCATACAATACACTCTGTACTCCCACTCCCGTGTATCAGCGGACACATTGTGCACAGTGATTTGACCCCTCAGGTGTCTGCCTCTGTGTCAGTGTGCTGTGGATTAGTCGCCAGGACTGCTGTGGAGTTTCTTGGTAGGGGCTCAGCATGCCACTGGAGATGTGACCATAGGAGACGATACTTGTGTGACACATAGGTGTCTGATCAGCTGCCCATGCAGACTGGGGCATGTAAATGTGAAGTTCAGGCAGCTGTTCCCCATGCACAGCAGAGTGTGAGGGGCTCAGGTTCAGAGGGTAGTGTCACAGGTCTCCCATATGTCCAATAGGTATGACCTGGACAGATGAGGGTTAAGAGGATGTGTTGTGGGGGGATGTACATGTGCACTTGTGCAGCTCCAGGACTTGCATTCCCCATGACCTACTATTGTGACACAGTGCAGAGTGTTGTTGTCTGGCTGCAAAGTCATACATCACTGAGACAGTGATGTATGACTTTGCAGTCATGCCTCCGCCATGGCATGTGTCTACTGATTGGTGATCCTGCAGGGGAGTGACATGTGCTACATGCACACCATAGTGGCGCTGGCTATCAGGACATGGGTGCATCATGGTGTCTGTCGCTGGTATGCATCACATGCATTTCCTATTTGACTCTGGGCATCCCTTACATCCGTAAACCTGTACTGACTCAGTGGCAAGAGCTGTGATGTGTCCACACCGTGTCCTCTGCACTGTCCAACTACTGTGTACTTGGTGCATGTGTCAACACTGGGGTGTTGCAATCCAACAGACACCAGACAGATGGGTGCAAGGCCATGTGGGATGTGAGTGCCATGCTTGGCATCAGACTGACAATTGACTTCTCCTGTTCAATTAGTGCACTTTTAGCAATGTACAACTAATGATGCCAGGGCTTGCTCTGTGATGTGCTGTGCTCACAGTGGTGTGTGCGTTATGTGCAGGTGACTGATGTCTGTCTGTTTCCCCATTGTTTGCAGATACATCCACGGCCACGGAAGGGGACAGCTCCACGGACCAGGAGGAGCCGGAGAGCCAGACTGGGTCAGCAGCCGAGGAGTGGTCGGAGGGACCCAGTGGCACGGAGGGCGAGGGAGCCACACCGAGGAGTCCTCAGCAGCATCCACCTCAGCTGAGGACCAGAGCAACTCGGAGGATGACTCCCTTGTGGAGGCGGGTGTCAGCAGCCACCACACCCCAGCTAGTGTTGCTGTCCCCGCCACCACCAGCACCACCACCGCCCTCCCATCGGCTCCCATTCCCCAGGTCCGTGGAGGCTCCCATGTCCGGGAGCGTGTCTCCTTTGGGCCAGGCACCGCACCCCCTGCCCCTGTGTCCCCTGCTGCCCTGAGTGAGGAGTCTGTGTACCTCCTTCGCCAGCTCCATGTAGGGCAGACAGCCATGCTGAGTGTCCTCCATGCGCACACCGCGCTGTTGACTCAGCTGGTGTCGTTCATGGAGGGCATCTCATCGGGCATGTCTGACCTACAGAGGGGCAATAGGTCCATGGACTCCTCCCTGACGGCAGCAGTGTCCCTCCTCAAACGGTCCCTCACCCCTCCTGCCTCTGCTCCATCCACACTCCCCAGCACCTTACCCATCCCAGGCACACACACACTGGCACAGGCACACACCAGCACACACACATCCAGCACACTGACACACACGCCAATGACAAAACGCACACGCACGCACATTCAGGGGACTGAAGCCAGACTCACAGGGGATGGGGCCCTGGAACACACACACGCATCCACATGCACTGCGCAGTCCTCAGTTCCCTCTCCCTCCAAAGCACCCTCCCTTGCCTCACCTGCAACCCCAAAGTCACAGCAGCTCTTCCTCTGTGACCTCGGCCTCTTCCCCACCGATGAAGCTGCTCCAGCATCCCGGGGAAGAGGAAGCCCACCCACACGGAGCAGAGTGCCCCTCGCCCCCGGACACCCTCCCCCAGGCGCAGACGGACTGAGGCCCCCACCCGCAAGTCCCCCGGAGTGCTAAGAGCAAGACCCCGCCACCGCCCTGCAGCTCAGGCACAAGGTCTCCGTCCTCCATCCCTCAGGCCCCCACTGCACAGGTGCCCCCACCACACCCTGCCCCAGGTTCCCCACCCACAGATATACCATCCCCAAGATGCTCCGGCCTTCTCCCCCTGCCACTTGCTCTCCCAGCACCACACCCCCGCTGCGCTTGTCTGTGCCACTGATGTGGTGAGGGTGTCCTCCCCCTCTGTCCAACCCACCTTGCCTGTTCCCCATTCTCCTCCCCTGGAGGTAGGCACTGCAGTGGAGTCCACTACCGCCCTGTCTGACTTGGGCACTGCAGTGGCGGACCTGTCCACCCCATCTGCAGGGTCCACTGCAGTTGTGCCGGCACCCACGACATCTGTGTCATGCCCCCCAGTTGTGCCGGCACACACCATGTCAGACACCTCCACTGCAGTTGTCAGTGGCTCTCCAGCACCCACCACCCCTTCCCTGACTCCCCTGGTGAGCCCTGATCCTGTCCCTGCGGTGCCTGGCCTGCCCCCCGGTTGCCCCTCCTAGTGGATTGTCCCTGGTATTGTGCAGGCATGCGTAGGGTGACATCTGCCAGTGTCACCCTGTTTGAACTTTGACAATGGACTGGCCATTGGCCTTTGCTCTAATTTCTTCTGGACGTCGTTATCAAACAACACATATGATGAATAAAGCAACTTTCTTTTCTCTAGTGCTCATGCTTCAGATGTACATGTTGTTGGTGCAGCTAACCATGCCCTTGCTGCAGTGATGGTGATATCTGGTCTCATGATTATGAAGTGTTACTGTGCAGGAACCCATGTGGTCCAGGGGGAATGTGTCCTATCATGTGGTGTATCCATGTCATCAATAGCAGCATCTGAGGGTGTCATGTGTTCAGTATTTGGCAATGGGTTTCCTACTTACATTGGCAATTTCATATCTGTGGCTTCCACCCCTGCACATCTGTTGTGCCTGCCATCGTTGCATTTGTCTACTTCCCTGACCGTGTTGCCATCTCCAGTGGACATGCAGGTTTGGGCATCAATGGGGAGGGACTCATCCGTGTAGTCAGTGCAACATTGCTATACAAGTGTGTTGGATCTGTGCTGATGATTCCGTTGGCACATCCATGACCAGGCTGATGTGATGGGAGCCCTCATTTGGTGCTAATTGTTGATTGTGTGACCAAGTGCTCAGCTGACATGATGGGGCCCTACTGAGGCAACATATGGCACACCTTTCCTCACACAGGAGTGGAGTCCCCTCATGGCAGTGTGTACACGTGTGACATTGCCTGCGCCCAAGGTGTGTGTTGTATGTGCATGTCTGTGTGTTCACTTTCATTCATCTGCGCATGCTGTGATCCCTAGTGTTGTACCTGTTTGTGATGCTTGCTGACTTGAGCTATGTTCCCCCAAAGTCTTCTCCCTGTGTTCTCTGTGATGTGGGTGCATGGCACATTACTGGTCATCAGGGTGTCACCCATAGGTGTGTTTGCTGTCAGGGCAGAGTTTGTGTGCTGACGCAGATGGGTCACAGTCAGGTTTCCCTTTGGCACTTGTTGTTTGCCCCTGTCATGTGATTTCCAGTTTGTGTTATCTTTCAGTGATTGTGACACGTTGTGTGTGTGACTGCTGGCACTCCTTAGGGTCCGGGCTGCAATGTTGGTTGTTGTCTATGTGTGTTCTTTGTGGGTGACCTTGGCTTCTTCATTGGTGTGTGACTGTGGCTGGGATCCCATTGGTCGGTGTGGTATTGCCGTCATGTCCATGTACAGCGTAGTGTGCAGTGTGTCAGACATTCAGGAGTCTTGTTGAGTGTCCATGTGTGATGTGTTTCTACACCTTGGTTCCCACCCACCACCCTGGAATAGTCATGGGTGCATGTGCAATGTCACCAGTGCATGTGTACTTCACTGCTGCACATTGTTGGAGGTCGAGGGGTGTGGTCTTGAGTGTGTGCAGATGAGAGTTGTTGCCCGGCTAGTCCCCTGCCTCCATGTTGGCCTTGGCTTACTGGCCATGCTGATTGATTTGTGCTTGTGTAGGTGTGATGGTAGTTAGTTGCTCAGGACACCTGACTGTGGTTCACAGTGTGAACGACATTTTGCTTTGTCATCACAGTGGTATTTTTATTCAGCCCAGGGTCACCACATTGTGGGGGCCCTGGGGGTGGTGCTGTGGTGTGTCTGTGACTTGCTGTGTCAGTTGTTGTTCCTACGTGCCTGTGTGACATGTGTGTTTTGTGCTCCCTCTCACCTGTCAATGCCTGCTTGCCCACATAGGGGATTTGGATCCATGAGTTACCTTAGTGTGGCAGTGTATGCACATCTGTATGATTGGTATTCAGCTCTCCTCATGTGTTGTGTTGTTGCCTGGGGACACTGGCACCCCCACCCCTCACCTGCTGTGTATGATGACAGTGTTGGTCTGCCTGTTTGTGTTTGTGCATCTGCACCACTGCATTGGCATATCTTGGGTGTGCCATTGGCTGTATGTTGTTTGGTGTGTTTCCCCTGCTGTCCCTGGGACTCCTAGGTCATCGGTCAGCACAGTGATCATGGTTTGTGTGTCCCATTGCTGCCATGGTATGGTATCTGTTCACCTCACATCTGCTGTCTCCACAGGGTATCTGCATTTGTGTGCCCATTGGTGCAAATATGTGGTTCTGCATTCTGATGGTCACTTCTGTCATTGTGTCATTGATGACTGTTGACGGTCTCAGCCCCCATGGGTGTTGTTTGTCTGCACATGGCCAAAGGAATGTTTCATTTGCACTGCAGTATTTGGCTCCCCCAATTTATGTTGCAATGGGACACATACACTACTTTGCCACAGATGAGTTTTTGGTTCTGTGACCAGGAATGATCCATGCAGTTTGGCAGTTGCAGCTCTTTCTTTGTCAACAATTACCTTTTGGTCACTGTGATGATGAGGGTGTAGACCCCATTGCCACAATGGTCAAAATGTGCTTCAGCTATGGACCCCACACTTACCTTTTGGTCACTGTGATGATGGGGGTTTAGACCCCATTGCCACAATGGTCAAAATGTGCTTCAGCTATGGACCCCACACTTGCCTTTTGGTCACTGTGATGATGGGGGTTTAGACCCCATTGCCACAATGGTCAAAATGTGCTTCAGCTATGGACCCCACACTTGCCTTTTGGTCACTGTGATGATGGGGGTTTAGACCCCATTGCCACAATGGTCAAAATGTGCTTCAGCTATGGACCCCACACTTGCCTTTTGGTCACTGTGATGATGGGGGTTTAGGCCCCATTGCCACAATGGTCATGGGCTGCTTGCATTGTGGGTGCCACACACATATATGTGTGGCACATGTGCTAGGGGGTCACATTGTATGTTCAAAGTCATGTTCGGTGTTGTAGGCATTTGACACAGCCTGCTCACACGCTTGTCATGGTGGTGGGGGGATGTCTTAATCTTGCATTCCCTAGGTTGTGGTGTGCTTGTTGTGTCATGCATTGTCCATCCTATGAGTGGGGGTGGTAGTAGTGGTAGGCATCCAGCCCCCCTGGCTAAGGGTGGTAGTAGTGGTAGGCATCCTACCCCCCGTGGGTGAGGGTGGTAGTAGTGGTAGGCATACTGCCCCCCTGGCTAAGGGTGGTAGTAGTGGTAGGCATCCTGCCCCCCGTGGGTGAGGGTGGTAGTAGTGGTAGGCATCCTGCCCCCCGTGGGTGAGGGTGGTAGTAGTGGTAGGCATCCTGCCCCCCTGGCTAAGGGTGGTAGTAGTGGTAGGCATCCTGCCCCCCGTGGGTGAGGGTGGTAGTAGTGGTAGGCATACTGCCCCCCTGGCTAAGGGTGGTAGTAGTGGTAGGCATCCAGCCCCCTGGCTAAGGGTGGTAGTAGTGGTGGGCATCCTGCCCCCCTGGGTGAGGGTGGTAGTAGTGGTGGGCATCCTGCCCCCTGGCTAAGGGTGGTAGTAGTGGTGGGCATCCTGCCCCCCTGGGTGAGGGTGGTAGTAGTGGTAGGCATCCTGCCCCCCGTGGGTGAGGGTGGTAGTAGTGGTAGGCATCCTGCCCCCTGGCTAAGGGTGGTAGTAGTGGTGGGCATCCTGCCCCCCTGGGTGAGGGTGGTAGTAGTGGTAGGCATCCTGCCCCCCGTGGGTGAGGGTGGTAGTAGTGGTAGGCATCCTGCCCCCTGGCTAAGGGTGGTAGTAGTGGTAGGCATCCTGCCCCCTGGCTAAGGGTGGTAGTAGTGGTAGGCATCCTGCCCCCTGGCTAAGGGTGGTAGTAGTGGTGGGCATCCTGCCCCCCTGGGTGAGGGTGGTAGTAGTGGTAGGCATCCTGCCACCCTGGCTAAGGGTGGTAGTAGTGGTAGGCATCCAGCCCCCTGGCTAAGGGTGGTAGTAGTGGTGGGCATCCTGCCCCCTGGGTGAGGGTGGTAGTAGTGGTGGGCATCCTGCCCCCTGGCTAAGGGTGGTAGTAGTGGTAGGCATCCTGCCCCCTGGCTAAGGGTGGTAGTAGTGGTAGGCATCCTGCCACCCTGGCTAAGGGTGGTAGTAGTGGTAGGCATCCTGCCCCCGTGGGTGAGGGTGGTAGTAGTGGTAGGCATCCTGCCCCCCTGGCTAAGGGTGGTAGTAGTGGTGGGCATCCTGCCCCCCTGGGTGAGGGTGGTAGTAGTGGTAGGCATCCTGCCACCCTGGCTAAGGGTGGTAGTAGTGGTAGGCATCCAGCCCCCTGGCTAAGGGTGGTAATAGTGGTGGGCATCCTGCCCCCCTGGGTGAGGGTGGTAGTAGTGGTGGGCATCCTGCCCCCTGGCTAAGGGTGGTAGTAGTGGTAGGCATCCTGCCCCCTGGCTAAGGGTGGTAGTAGTGGTAGGCATCCTGCCACCCTGGCTAAGGGTGGTAGTAGTGGTAGGCATCCTGCCCCCCGTGGGTGAGGGTGGTAGTAGTGGTAGGCATCCTGCCCCCTGGCTAAGGGTGGTAGTAGTGGTAGGCATCCTGCCCCCCGTGGGTGAGGGTGGTAGTAGTGGTAGGCATACTGCCCCCTGGCTAAGGGTGGTAGTAGTGGTAGGCATCCAGCCCCCTGGCTAAGGGTGGTAGTAGTGGTGGGCATCCTGCCCCCCTGGGTGAGGGTGGTAGTAGTGGTGGGCATCCTGCCCCCTGGCTAAGGGTGGTAGTAGTGGTAGGCATCCAGCCCCCTGGCTAAGGGTGGTAGTAGTGGTGGGCATCCTGCCCCCCTGGGTGAGGGTGGTAGTAGTGGTGGGCATCCTGCCCCCTGGCTAAGGGTGGTAGTAGTGGTAGGCATCCTGCCCCCTGGCTAAGGGTGGTAGTAGTGGTAGGCATCCTGCCACCCTGGCTAAGGGTGGTAGTAGTGGTAGGCATCCTGCACCCCGTGGGTGAGGGTGGTAGTAGTGGTAGGCATCCTGCCCCCTGGCTAAGGGTGGTAGTAGTGGTAGGCATCCTGCCCCCCATGGGTGAGGGTGGTAGTAGTGGTAGGCATACTGCCCCCTGGCTAAGGGTGGTAGTAGTGGTAGGCATCCAGCCCCCTGGCTAAGGGTGGTAGTAGTGGTGGGCATCCTGCCCCCCTGGGTGAGGGTGGTAGTAGTGGTGGGCATCCTGCCCCCTGGCTAAGGGTGGTAGTAGTGGTGGGCATCCTGCCCCCCTGGGTGAGGGTGGTAGTAGTGGTAGGCATCCTGCCCCCCGTGGGTGAGGGTGGTAGTAGTGGTAGGCATCCTGCCCCCTGGCTAAGGGTGGTAGTAGTGGTGGGCATCCTGCCCCCCTGGGTGAGGGTGGTAGTAGTGGTAGGCATCCTGCCCCCCGTGGGTGAGGGTGGTAGTAGTGGTAGGCATCCTGCCCCCCTGGCTAAGGGTGGTAGTAGTGGTAGGCATCCTGCCCCCCTGGCTAAGGGTGGTAGTAGTGGTAGGCTTCCTGCCCCCTGGCTAAGGGTGGTAGTAGTGGTGGGCATCCTGCCCCCCCTGGGTGAGGGTGGTAGTAGTGGTGGGCATCCTGCCCCCCTGGCTAAGGGTGGTAGTAGTGGTAGGCATCCTGCCCCCCGTGGGTGAGGGTGGTAGTAGTGGTGGGCATCCTGCCCCCTGTGGGTGAGGGTGGTAGTAGTGGTAGGCATCCTGCCCCCTGGCTAAGGGTGGTAGTAGTGGTGGGCATCCTGCCCCCCTGGATGAGGGTGGTAGTAGTGGTAGGCATCCTGCCCCCGTGGGTGAGGGTGGTAGTAGTGGTAGGCATCCTGCCCCCTGGCTAAGGGTGGTAGTAGTGGTGGGCATCCTGCCCCCCTGGGTGAGGGTGGTAGTAGTGGTGGGCATCCTGCCCCCCTGGGTGAGGGTGGTAGTAGTGGTGGGCATCCTGCCCCCTGGCTAAGGGTGGTAGTAGTGGTAGGCATCCTGCCCCCTGGCTAAGGGTGGTAGTAGTGGTAGGCATCCTGCCCCCTGGCTAAGGGTGGTAGTAGTGGTAGGCATCCAGCCCCCTGGCTAAGGGTGGTAGTAGTGGTGGGCATCCTGCCCCCTGGGTGAGGGTGGTAGTAGTGGTGGGCATCCTGCCCCCTGGCTAAGGGTGGTAGTAGTGGTAGGCATCCTGCCCCCTGGCTAAGGGTGGTAGTAGTGGTAGGCATCCTGCCACCCTGGCTAAGGGTGGTAGTAGTGGTAGGCATCCTGCCCCCTGGCTAAGGGTGGTAGTAGTGGTAGGCATCCTGCCCCCTGGCTAAGGGTGGTAGTAGTGGTAGGCATCCTGCCCCCTGGCTAAGGGTGGTAGTAGTGGTAGGCATCCAGCCCCCTGGCTAAGGGTGGTAGTAGTGGTGGGCATCCTGCCCCCCTGGGTGAGGGTGGTAGTAGTGGTGGGCATCCTGCCCCCTGGCTAAGGGTGGTAGTAGTGGTGGGCATCCTGCCCCCTGGCTAAGGGTGGTAGTAGTGGTAGGCATCCTGCCACCCTGGCTAAGGGTGGTAGTAGTGGTAGGCATCCTGCCCCCTGGCTAAGGGTGGTAGTAGTGGTAGGCATCCTGCCCCCCTGGGTGAGGGTGGTAGTAGTGGTGGGCATCCTGCCCCCTGGCTAAGGGTGGTAGTAGTGGTAGGCATCCTGCCCCCCGTGGGTGAGGGTGGTAGTAGTGGTAGGCATCCTGCCCCCTGGCTAAGGGTGGTAGTAGTGGTAGGCATCCAGCCCCCCTGGGTTGGGGTGGTGGCGCGCATTCAGGCCCCTGTGTGCATATGTGGCATTGGTGATGGGCATCCCGCCCCTATGGTGCTGCTGTTGCTGGTGTAAGTATATTCAGATTCCCAGTGTATGTGTGTGATGTGTCGTGTACGTGTTGTATGTGTTTTGTGGTTGGTGTCTGACTTACCTTCTGCGCCGTACGCGTCCGTGCCTGTTCCGGTAGTAGATGTAGAATATTGGTATGATCGGGACGAAGGGATTCATGGTTGGTTCGTGTCGTTCGTCCTTCTCGTTGCTTCGCGTCGTCCTCGTCGCTTGGCTTCGTCCTCGTCGCTTCGCTTCGTCCTCGTCGCTTCGCGTCGTCCTCGTCTGTGCTGTGTTCGTCTCGTAGCCGTGGATCGTGTTGTGGCGCGATTCGGAGCTTATGTGCGCCTCTCCCGGATGCTTTGACGTGCCGTGCGTAGCGACGGGTTCGGCGCGTACGGAAAGCGCATCGTACTTGTCCGGCCGGACGGGGCTGCATTTTCCCTTCCGTGCGACTCGATTCGGCGTTTCCGGATTCGCCTCGGTCGGAGAACAGGACCTGGTTTGGGTGAGTACGGCTCGGCCGGAATTTTTGCTGTTGTGCGCATCGTACTTGCTCGTTCGGTGTGCTGTACGGATCGGTCGGGAAACTGGCTTTCGCATGGCTTTTTTCCCGACCGAATAGTATTGGGTGCGCCTCCGACCGAGATCGGAATCGGCCCCATAGTGTGTTCATGGGTATTGAAGTATTTTTGTTTTCTGTAATTTTATTGGCTGCTGAGAATTTTACCAGTAAAGAAATGAGAAGCATAATCAGAGCCTCCGGTCCTGACATAGAATTGAATTTCAATGTTCCAACAAGTTACCGCCTTGGTAAATTACAAATGTGGGCCCGTTAATGATGACGGAAGTATGGATGATATTCAATGAGGCATGGTAGGGATGAGAAAATTATGTGATTAATCTGCATTGTTATGTACCTGGAAGTGTCATGATTATGAAATGAGCCAAATACCACACAATGCATGTAATTATGTTACTATTGGACACTTCAAAATGGCTGCCCGATTTGCGATGCATTTTAAATGATAGTCTGTTTTTGATGAAATTATTACTGCGATCCTCCAATCAATCACAGTGATGTTAAAATGGTCTCTAGTACAGGGGGTAACTAACATTGACCAAGGCCACGGAGCCGAAACGCGTTTGTTAGTTTGGAGGGTGTGAATATTGATTTTCAAATAAACTAATGAAAGAAATCACATAGCCCGGAGTGCCCAGCGTTTTTCCCAGGAGCAAAAAAAAAAAAAAAAAAAAAAAAATATATATATATATATATATATATATATATATATATATATCCAAAGTTTTAAAGTAAGTAAATCGCAC
Source organism: Calotriton arnoldi (assembly GCA_963921515.1). Taxonomy (NCBI): domain Eukaryota; kingdom Metazoa; phylum Chordata; class Amphibia; order Caudata; family Salamandridae; genus Calotriton; species Calotriton arnoldi. Next base: position 7,332 of record CAWUFW010027026.1, on the reverse strand, counting down.
TCACAGAGGTCCAGGATAATTATCATAAGTTTATTCAACCGTTACGCGTTTCGACAGAATTGTCTTGTTCACACGATAAAGTTGCTCTGTGAGAGACGTGTACAAATAACATGAAATAAACATAGACATAGGACTCAACGTACATAAGCTTTGTTTGTCAAGGTTATCATGGTGGCCATTTTGTAACGGTATAATTCATAAGCATTTCAGACACAAATCTAACCAAGTATGTCATTTTTCCATGTCTGTGCCGGCTTAAATTTTCAGATTATGTATCATTTGTATGCAAGTTACAAACTGCATACATAATTAAAAAACGTAATTAAAAAACGTAATTAATAAAACGTAATTAAAAACGTTGTATATATAACATAGGTATATTGTATAATACATTGGTACCAACGGTCTAATGCCGTGATCTACTCTAATGTAACAATTTTCTACGTTTGTCACAGAAATTAATTCGGACTAGTGCCGTTTTTATACCTATGTTAAACGAACCTAGTAGATTTATTCATTCGGACTTGTGCCATTTCAAACTAGCAACGTAGTATATACCATTATTAGCTTACCATTGACCAAAGTATATACTAATTTCCCCAAAGTTGGATGGGAGTTAGATTATTCAATTTAAGTTAGTCTATGTACAAGTGTTCATAAATAGAAGAAACAAAAAACCAAAACAAGAGTTGCTAAATAATAGTATCCAAAGTGAAAAATAGTGTTTATAAAATATTTCTTATCTTGTGCAGGGTGATTACCAACGACGTTGACGAAGAAAAGGGTAGGGAGCCTGTGATGTGACTTGTGAAAAATGGTTCCCTTCCTTTCCTCCTATATGGAAAAGGGAGAAGAAAACACAAGATAAGAAAATAGTTTAAAATACTATACATCTCACAAAAATTATGTTCTGTACATTTCTAATAATCTCTTATGTGAGGTGTACGTAACAATAGTCTCGATCATGAACATCAGGGCCATTTACATTTCATGTAGATGTGTTGCCAGTTCCTCATCCATATTATGGCCTTTCGGGAATCTAGGGGCTCATTACGATGGCGGGCGGAAGCACAACCGCCGTGCTGGCGGATGCAAAAACCACCAGTTACCGCCGGCACGCAGCAGTCCACACGCCCGTCCAATTACGATTTGAAAAGTAGGCCAAACACCGCCGGCAAGCCAGCAACACCGTCCGCCATCAAAGTGCGCCCGTACACGTAGCGGCGCAGCCCAACTGACACACACCGTCCGACGAAACACGTCCCGCCCGGCGTATAAATTACGATGCCGCAAACAAACGGCTCCCACGGCTAAGAGACACCGCACGTGAAAGAGAGGCGGTAACACGGATGCAGAGCACGGACAACGAAGAAGCGGCACCCCGAGCATGAATCCAGCACTGCAGGCCCTTCCCATGCTTCTGCTGATGCACCACCAAGGACGCAACGTACCGCGGAGACGCAGGTAGGCACACACACAACAAGTGCACGCAAACAGCGCACACAGTGCAAGGGCGGAAAAAGCGGACAACCCCCCACCAGCGCGTGTACACTACACATCCACCATTGCATCCACATATGACACACAGGCCAAATCCTAACATCGCGGAACACATGTGTACACACCACCTGGGACTAGGAACCAACCACCCCGTCACGGCCCCAAAGCGGCGATGACGCCGCCACACATGCGCACAACGCAGAGGCCAACCGCAGCGCCATGCATGCGTCGCACACAGACACAGGGACACAACCAAGCAGCACACACATCAGCCCCACCCCGAACGCACATGACACGTGACAGGCCTGCCACAGACATGTCCCCAACGCCCAAATCACGGACAACACCCAACGCCACACAACCGACGCACACATGTCAGTGAAGTCACGCAACAGCAGGACACACCCCAGTGTAACAAACATGGCGTAGCACACAGCGGCGGCAACACCAACTAGGAGAAGCAGGGCCCCTTCGGGAAGAGGAACGCCAGTACCACACTGAAAAACCCATACCACCCTGCACATATGAACAAGACATATAAAACGGAACACCAAAGAGCACGGGGACCGACAACAGGTGGCCCAAGAATAACATTCACACACAAGGAAGCACAGTAACCAACACTGGGGAGATATCACGAACAACAACTGCAAGTGATTCTGATACCGAAGAGTCGGTACATACAGCCAGCACTTCTTCCGAAGTGGAGATTATAACAAAACCCGCTACTTTTTTAGACGAGTTTCGGGTGCTGAGAACAAGACGACTACCACCTGCATCAACAACTCCCAAGAGAGGACGGGGCCAAGGACGAGGAAGAGGAAGAGGCAGGGGCGCAGTAAACAAAGGCGAGACAAACACAAACAAAGGAGAAGAAAAAAACAAAAAGCCAATGGGAACCAGAGGAAGGGGCTACAAGAAAATGCACTAACTATGGATGAAACAACGGTAAATAGAACCATTGTGAATCTTTCGTCACGGTCCCTATCCCAGGTTGAGAAAACAACACTCTGCTTAGGACTGACATTTTGTCCAACAGAACTATTTAATTATGCCAACACACGTGTAGACATTTTTAAATTTATAAGAAAATTAAAATTAAAAAAATGGCACACGTTGAAAAACAGTAGACCCCCAGACAACATTTTACAGAGATCCTTGGATATAGACCAACCAGATCTGACAGTAAGGGATGCAAATACCTTACAAATTATGTATGAACTTGAAGAAAATACTGATGACAACCAAGTTGAACTATCACTAGAAAATCGTGAGGATATCGTTACTAACAAAGCGGCATGTACTAATTTTAAGCCAAAATCGATCTTTTACCCTGTTCTTCCACATGATTCCATAGATACATTCCACGAAGTAGTTACCAAAGAATTATTGAAACAAAAGCACAAACAACACAAAACGAACAGAGTAATTTTTAACTTAACAGCTAGACAGAGAGAATGTATCTTATCATTGGCTCAAGACAATAACATTGTAATCAGACCCTCAGACAAAGGAGGAAATATTGTATTGTGGGGTAGACAAATGTATATGGATGAAACATACAGACAAGTAAATGATGTAAATTTCTATTGCAAATGCAATACCATTGCATACAATACTAGTATCACTACTACATGGGATAAACTAGTGGAGTGGCAAAAATCAGGCTTGATCACCTGGCATGAGTGAATGTATGACAGAATATCGACGGACAGAAAATCGACCTGCAAAAATATCGACACAGAAATATAGAAGTCAAAAATATCGAAGTCCAATCTACATAAAGGTAAGTACAAAAATATCGAAAAAATATCGTTTTTAAAATGTTTTAATAATAATGTAAAATTAAGTAAATAATACATATAATTAAAAGAAATATAGTTAAAAATATTAAAAGATATTTAAAAATAATAACTAATACATTAAATGTTAAAATAAATTAAACATATACATATAAATTAATATATATATACTTACTCCACATAGTGCAACAGTAGAGAAAGCGTTGGATAGCGTAGGGGTAAAAATTACTATTCCCACTCCAGAGAGTGCAACCGTAGGGAAAGCGCTGGATAGCGTAGGGGTAAAAATTACTATTCCCACTCCAGTGAGTGCAACAGTAGGGAAAGGGTTGGATAGCGTAGGGGTAAAAATTACTATTCCCACTCCAGAGAGTGCAACAGTAGGGAAAGCGCTGGATAGCGTAGGGGTAAAAATTACTATTCCCACTACAGAGAGTGCAACAGTAGGGAAAGCGCTGGATAGCGTAGGGGTAAAAATTACTATTCCCACTCCAGTGAGTGCAACAGTAGCGAAAGGGTTGGATAGCGTAGGGGTAAAAATTACTATTCCCACTCCAGAGAGTGCAACAGTAGGGAAAGCGCTGGATAGCATAGGGGTAAAAATTACTATTCCCACTCCAGTGAGTGCAACAGTAGGGAAAGCGCTGGATAGCGTAGGGGTAAAAATTACTATTCCCACTTCAGTAAGTGCAACAGTAGGGAAAGCGCTGGATAGCGTAGGGTTAAAAATTACTATTCCCACTCCAGAGAGTGCAACAGTAGGGAAAGCGTTGGACAACGTAGATGTTAAAAATAACATACATATAAATGAAATAAATATTGTAATTAAATAATGATTTATTAATAAATTTAGAAAAAAAAAAAAACTACAAATATATCAAAAATAATAATTACTTTAATAATATTAAATACTTCCCACCCTATTCCCCAATAAACAAACAACACACTCCACATAAAATTTCACACAATGAAATTAATTTTCAATTAATCAATTAATAATTAAATTAAAAAAAAATGTCAATAACAATAATAAATATGCAACAAAAATTAATAACCAATTAATAATTAATTAACAAAAAAATAAATTATCAATACCAATAAATAATATTTAATAAAAATTAAGAGCCAATTAATAATTAATCAACAAAAAATTCATTTTCAATATCAATAAATAATATTTGATAAAAATTAATAATTAATTAACAGAAGAAATATCAATAAATAATATTTAATAAAAAGTATTACCCAATTAAAAATTAATTAACAAAAAAATTAATTATCAATACTCAATGTTCTTAATTAATTACTTAATTACAAATACATTACTTACCACCCTATTCCCTAAAAACACACAACCCACTCCAATAATAAATTAATGCAAATAAAATAATTATCAATTAATAATAATTACCAATTAATAACTAATTAACAATTAATTATTAATAACAATAATTAAAAATTAATAATTACTTAATTAAAATTACATTACTTCCCACCCTATTCCCTATAAACCCACAACCCGCTACAGAAATAAAACACAAAATTTAATTAAAATCAATTAATAATTCCTAAAAATTATTATTTAATTTACTATAATTAAATTACTTCCCACCCTATTCCCCTATAATCCCACAACCCGCTACAATACTAAAACGCAAAATTTACTTTAAAAAAATTACTAATTTCTAAAAAATGTATACATATATTTAATAAAACAGTACAATACTTAACAAAAAATATAGAACACATTAATATTAAATACATACTAAAATACATAACACTCATATAAATATCGATATTATTAACATCGATAATTTAACTATCGATATTACTAACATCGATATTTGCAACTACGATATTTCTTACCTTAACTTCGATATTCTGGTTGTAGATATTCTTGACTTTGATATTTTGTCCCTACGATATTTAAAACTCGATATAACTGTGCTTCGATATTTAAAAATCGATATTTTGACTGTCCACCGGCATGAGTATTGTTTCTTAAAGAAAGATTATCCTAAACTACCTGTGTTGTACTTACTCCCAAAAATTCATAAAAATCCAGAGGTTTCCCCAGGCAGGCCCATTGTATCATCAATAGGTAATGTGAACGAAAACATATCTAAATATGTAGATCACTTTTTGAAGGAATATGTTATCCACTTACCTTCATACATAAAAGATACGAAGGATTTTTTAAATAAAATTGAGGGGATTGCTTGGGAGGAAGGACTGGTTATGATTACCCTGGACGTGAGTTCCCTATATACTATCATCGATCACGACCAGGGTATCATTGCATGCATGCATTTCTTGGGAGGCAGAGACATTTGCTACCTGGAACACACTAAGATGCTAGCAGAAATGATTAGATTATGTCTTACCAACAATATTTTTATGTTTGATGGTAATTTGTATAGACAAGTAAGGGGCACGTCGATGGGTACATGCTTCGCACCGAGCTTTGCGAACCTCTTCCTAGGTAAATGGGAGGAGGAACTGAGACAGGACAAAGACTTGCAAAATGACTTTGACAAAGTTGTAGCATGGATGAGGTATATAGACAACCTTTTGGTGGTATGGAGGGGAAGTGAAACTGAAGCCCTTGACTTCATCCAGAAACTTAACAACAATATTTATAACATTACCTTAACACATAACATCAGCATGGCAAAAGTAGAATTCCTAGATACAGAGATTGTTATCAGAGATAACACTATAACTACCACTCTGCACCGCAAGGAGACCACGGGAAATAGTCTTCTCCATGCCCTCAGCGCCCACCCTGATGCCCTTAAGTGGAGCATCCCGTATGGTGAGCTGCTGAGGGCACGAAGAAATTGCAGTACAGAAGAAGCATTTATCAAAGAACAAGAAACCATGCTCAGTAGATTTAGAGAACGTGGATACCCAGAATGGGTATTGAACAAAGCTTTAAATAAAATAAAAGCGGTAGACAGAACAGAGTCTCTAGCATATACTAGCAATGAAGTAACCAAAACTCAGAGTAGAGTAATCACCACATTTAATCATCAATCTAAAAAGATCCAAAAATCCTAGCAGATAATTGGAATATCCTAAAGACAGACACAATAATTGGTTCTGAGTTAAGTGACAGACCAGTGGTGACCTATAAACGAGGTAGAAGCCTGAGAGACATACTAATGAAGAGTGATATCTCTGAATCCCATAAAACCAACACACACAATCTTAAGGGATTCTACCCTTGCGGACATTGCAAGGCCTGTAAATTCAGTAATATGATTAAAGAGTTCGAAGTACCTGGCTCTAAAAAGAACAAAATAATTACGCAATTTTTGACGTGTAGCACCATTCACGTAGTCTATGTTCTAGAATGCCCATGTAGATTAAGATATGTAGGAAGCACAACGCTCATGGCTAAAAACAAATTTTAGAACATCTTAGGGCCATTACAAAGGTTGATTTGCACTACCCTATAGCTCGACACTTTCAAGACAAACATCAATCCAATAACTCTCTCCTAAAATATTTTGCCATAGAACAAGTTAATATAGGGAGAAGAGGAGGAAATCGAGAACTCGCACTCAGGAAAAAAGAGTCGAAATGGATATTAGAATTAGAAACTAGGGGGCCCATTACGATACCCGGCGTAAATAAATCCGCCAGGCATGGAAGCGGCAAAAATCCGCCCGCATACACCGTCTGAACACCGACCACGCCATTACGATTACACAAACCGAAAACCGCCATCGGCGGAAAAATCACACAAAATACCGCCCGCCATCGTCCGAGTCGGAGTCAAACCGCCCGCCACGGACGGAAACACGCCTGACAACACAAAACCGCCCGCCCTCACGGCCGACACACCGCACGTGAAATTACGATCGCACCGCCATGAGCGCGGAAAACCACAAATATACCGCCCGCCAGCGCAAACAACGCCGATGCCAATCGACACGGCAGAAACCATGGCGCCCACGTCCCTGCACAGAAACCATCCGCTCACAAAACCAATAGCACACAACATGGCCAATAAGTCCACACAGCA
>CAWUFW010027025.1:0-29410 GCA_963921515.1 Calotriton arnoldi | reverse complement strand
ACACACACACACCATGCTCCTTGCCTAGATTGGCTTACCTACATGAGGGCTGTTAGCCCGAAACCGGTCCCAGGATGATTGTTTCCAGTCCAGGGAAGACATGTCTTGGCAGTTCAGGCTGGACTGTTCCCATGAGGCACAGGGTCAAGACTGATTTGCATATTGCTGTGTCTGAACTGGGGTGTTGAAGTGAGCTAAAGAACAGTGATGGATTCAACCCAGATCTGTGACTGGGGGTGAGTGTCTAAAACGTTTCAGCGCTCCGTCCATCATCTCCTTGTGTTTGCTTTGTTCGCCCTAAGTTGGCAGAGAATGCCCAGACATGGGTCCCTTGCTCACTGGATTCAAGCTAGCCTGGCTGATGAGGGCCGTTAGCCCGAAACCGGTCCCAGGATACATGTTTCCGGTCCAGGCAAGACATGGCTTGGCAGTTCGGGCTGGACTGTTCCCATGAAGCTCAGGGTCAAGACTGATTTGCATATAGCTGTGTCTGAACTGGGGTGGTGAAGTGAGCTAAAGAACGATGATGGATTCAACCCAGATCTGTGACTGGGGGTGAGTGTCTGAAAAGTTTCAGCGCTCCGTCCATCATCTCCTTGTGTTTGCTTTGTTCTCCCTAAGTTGGCAGGGTATGCCTAGACGTGGGTCCCTTGCTCACTTTGCCACTGGATTCAAGCTAGCCTGGCTGATGAGGGCTGTTAGCCCGAAACCGGTCCCAGGATGCTTGTTTCGGGTCCAGGGAAGACATGGCTTGGCAGTTCAGGCTGGACTGTTCCCATGAGGCACAGGGTCAAGACTGATTTGCATATTGCTGTGTCTGAACTGGGGAGGTGAAGTGAGCTAAAGAACGATGATGGATTCAGCCCACATATGTGACTGGGGGGTGAGTGTCTGAACAGTTTCAGCGCTCCGTCGATCATCTCCTTGTGTTTGCTTTGTTCGCCCTAAGTTGGCAGGGTATGCCCAGACGTGGGTCCCTTGCTCACTTTGCCACTGTAATCAAGCTAGCCTGGCTGATGAGGGCTGTTAGCCCAGAACCGGTCCCAGGATGCTTGTTTCCGGTCCAGGGAAGACATTGCTTGGCAGTTCGGGCTGGACTGTTCCCATGAGGCACAGGGTCAAGGCTGATTTGCATATAGCTGTGTCTGAACTGGGGTGGTGAAGTGAGCTAAAGAACGATGATGGATTCAGCCGAGATCTGTGACTGGGGGTGAGTGTCGGAAAAGTTTCAGCGTTCCGTCCATCATCTCCTTGTGTTTGCTTTGTTCGCCCTAAGTTGGCAGAGAATGCCCAGACGTGGGTCCCTTGCTCACTTTGCCACTGGATTCAAGCTAGCCTGGCTGATGAGGGCTGTTAGCCCGAAACCGGTAACAGGATGCTTGTTTCCGGTCCAAGGAAGACATGGCTTGGCAGTTTGGGCTGGACTGTTCCCATGAGGCACAGGGTCAAGACTGATTTGCATATAGCTGTGTCTGAACTGGGGTGGTGAAGTGAGCTAAAGAACGATGATGGATTCAACCCAGATCTGTGACTGGGGGTGAGTGTCTGAAAAGTTTCAGCGCTCCGTCCATCATCTCCTTGTGTTTGCTTTGTTCGCCCTAAGTTGGCAGGGAATGCCCAGACGTGGGTCCCTTGCTCACTTTGCCACTGCTTTCAAGCTAGCCTTGCTGATGAGGACTGTTAGCCTGAAACTAGTCCCAGGATGCTTGTTTCCGATCAAGGGAAGACATGGCTTGGCAGTTCGGGCTGGACTGTTCCCATGAGGCACAGGGTCAAGACTGATTTGCATATAGCTGTGTCTGAACTGGGGTGGTGAAGTGAGCTAAAGAACGATGATGGATTCAACGCAGATCTGTGACTGGGGGTGACTGTCTGAAAGGTTTCAGCGCTCCGTCCATCATCTCCTTGTGTTTGCTTTGTTCACCCTAAGTTGGCAGGGTATGCCCAGACGTGGGTCCCTTGCTCACTTTGCCACTGGATTCAAGCTAGCCTGGCTGATGAAGGCTGTTAGCCCGAAAACGGTCCCAGGATGCTTGTTTTTGGTCCAGGGAAGACATGGCTTGGCAGTTCGGGCTGGACTGTTCCCATGAGGCACACGATCAAGACTGATTTGCATTTAGCTGTGTCTGTACTGGGGTGCTGAAGTGAGCTAAAGAATGATGATGGATTCAACCCAGAAATGTGACTGGGGGTGAGTGTCTGAAAAGTTTCAGCGCTCCGTCCATCATCTCCTTGTGTTTGCTTTGTTCGCCCTAAGTTGGCAGGTTATGCTGTGACGTGGGTCCCTTGCTCACTTTGCTACTGGATTCAAGCTAGCCTGGATGATGAGGGCTGTTAGCCCGAAACCGGTCCCAGGATGCTTGTTTCCGGTCCAGGGAAGACATGGCTTGGCAGTTCGGGCTGGACTGTTCCCATGAGACACAGGGTCAAGCCTGATTTGCATATAGCTGTGTCTGAACTGGGGTGGTGAATTGAGCTAAAGAACGATGATGGACTCAACGCAGATCTGTGACTGGGGTGAGTGTCTGTAAAGTTTCAGCGCTCCGTCAATTATCTCCTTGTGTTTGCTTTGTTCGCCCTAAGGTGGCAGGGTATGCCCAGACGTGGGTCCCTTGCTCACTTTGCTACTGGAATCAAGCTAGCCTGGCCGATGAGGGCTGTTAGCCGAAACCGGTCCCAGGATGCTTGTTTCCGGTCCAGGGAAGACATGGCTTGGCAGTTCGGGCTGGACTGTTCCCATGAGGCACAGGGTCAAGACTGATTTGCATATAGCTGTGTTTGAACTGGGGTGGTGAAGTGAGCTAAAGAACGATGATGGATTCAACGCAGATCTGTGACTGGGGGTGAGTGTCTGAAAGGTTTCAGCGCTCCGTCCATCATCTCCTTGTGTTTGCTTTGTACGCCCTAAGTTGGCAGAGTATGCCTAGATGTGGGTCCCTTGCTCACTTTGCCACTGGATTCAAGCTAGCCTGGCTGATGAGGGCTGTTAGCCTGAAACAGGTCCCAGGATGCTTGTTTCCGGTCCAGGGAAGACATGGCTTGGCAGTTCGGGCTGGACTGTTCCCATGAGGCACAGGGTCAAGACTGATTTGCATATAGCTGTGTCTGAACTGGGGTGGTGAAGTGAGCTAAAGAACGATGATGGATTCAACGTAGATCTGTGACTGGGGGTGAGTGTCTCAAAGGTTTCAGCGCTCCGTCCATCATTTCCTTCTGTTTGCTTTGTTCGCCCTAAGTTGGCAGGGTATGCCCAGACGTGGGTCCCTTGCTCACTTGGCACTGGATTCAAGCTAGCCTGGCTGATGAGGGCTGTTAGCCCGAAACCGGTAACAGGATGCTTGTTTCCGGTTCAGGGAAGACATGGATTGGCAGTTCGGGCTGGACTGTTCCCATGAGGCACAGGGTCAAGACTGATTTGCATATAGCTGTGTCTGAACTGGGGTGGTGAAGTGAGCTAAAGAACGATGATGGATTCAATGCAGATCTGTGACTGGGGTGAGTGTCTGAAAGGTTTCAGCGCTCCGTCCATCATCTCCTTGTGTTTGCTTTGTTCGCCCTAAGTTGGCAGGGTATGCCCAGACATGGGTCCCTTGCTCACTTTCCCACTGGATTCAAGCTAGCCTGGCTGATGAGGGTTGTTAGCCCAAAACCGGTCCCTGGATGCTTGTTTCCGGTCCAGGGAAGACATGGCTTGGCAGTTCGGGCTGGACTATTCCCATGAGGCCCAGGGTCAAGACTGATTTGCATATAGCTGTGTCTGAACTGGGGTGGTGAAGTGAGCTAAAGAACGATGGTGGATTTAACCCAGATCTGTGACTGGGGTGAGCGTCTGAAAAGTTTCAGCGCTCCGTCCAGCATCTCCTTGTGTTTGCTTTGTTCGCCCTAAGTTGACACGGTATGCCCAGACGTGGGTCCCTTGTTCACTTTGCCACTGGATTCAAGCTAGCCTGTCTGATGAGGGCTGTTAGCCCGAAACCGGTCCCAGGTTGCTTGTTTAAGGTCCAGGGAAGACATGGCTTGGCAGTTCGGGCTGGACTGCTCCCATGAGGCACAGGGTCAAGACTGAATTGCATTTAGCTGTGTTTGAAATGGGCTGGTAAAGTGAGCTAAAGAACGATGATGAATTCAACCCAGATCTGTGACTGGGGGTGAGTGTCTGAAAAGTTTCAGTGCTCCGTCCATCATCTCCTTGTGTTTGCTTTGTTTGCCCTAAGTTGGCAGGGTATGCCCAGACATGGGTACCTTGCTCACTTTGCCACTGGACTCAAGCTAGCCTGGCTGATGAGGGATGTTAGCCCGAAACCGGTCCCAGGATGCTTGTTTCCGGTCCAGGGAAGACATGGCTTGGCAGTTCGGGCTGGACTGTTCCCATGAGGCACAGGGTCAAGATTGATTTGCATATAGCTGTGTCTGAACTGGGGTGGTGAAGTGAGCTAAAGAACGATGATGGATTCAACCCAGATCTGTGACTGGGGGTGAGTGTCTGAAACGTTTCAGCGCTCCGTCCATCATCTCCTTGTGTTTGCTTTGTTTGCCCTAAGTTGGCAGGGTATGCCCAGACGTGGGTCCCTTGCTCACTTTGCCACTGGATTCAAGCTAGCCTGGCTGATGAGGGCTGTTAGCCCGAAACCTGTCCCAGGATGCTTGTTTCCAGTCCAGGGAAGACATGATCTTGGCAGTTCGGGCTGGACTGTTTCCATGAGGCACAGGGTCAAGACTGATTTGCATATAGCTGTGTCTGAACTGGGGTGGTGAAGTGAGCTAAAGAACGATGATGGATTCAACCCAGATCTGTGACTGGGGGTGAGGGTCTGAAATGTTTCAGCGCTCCGTCCATCATCTTCTTGTGTTTGCTTTGTTCGCCCTAAGTTGGCAGAGTATGCCCAGACGTGGGTCCCTTGCTCACTTTGCCACTGGATTCAAGCTAGCCTGGCTGATGAGGGCTGTTAGCCTGAAACCGGTACCAGGATGCTTGTTTCCGGTCCAGGGAAGACATGGCTTGGCAGTTCGGGCTGGACTGTTCCCATGAGGCACAGGGTCAAGACTGATTTGCATATTGCTGTGTCTGAACTGCGGTGGTGAAGTGAGCTAAAGAACGATGATGGATTCAACCCAGATCTGTGACTGGGGGTGAGTGTCTGAAAAGTTTCAGCGCTCCGTGCCATCATCTCCTTGTGTTTGCTTTGTTCGCCCTAAGCTGGCAGGGTATGCCTAGACGTGGGTCCCTTGCTCACTTTGCCACTGTATTCAAGCTAGCCTGGCTGATGAGGGCTGTTAGCCTGAAACCGGTCCCAGGATGCTTGTTTCCGGTCCAGGGAAGACAATGGCTTGGCAGTTCGGGCTGGACTATTCCCATGAGGCACAGGGTCAAGACTGATTTGCATATAGCTGTGTCTGAACTGGGGTGGTGAAGTGAGCTAAAGAACGGTGATGGATTCAACCCAGATCTGTGACTGGGGGTGAGTGTCTGAAAAGTTTCAGCGCTCCGTCCATCATCTCCTTGTGTTTGCTTTGTTCGCCCTAAGTTGGCAGGTTATGCCCAGACGTGGGTCCCTTGCTCACTTTGCCACTGGATTCAAGCTAGCCTGGCTGATGAGGGCTGTTAGCCCGAAACCGGTCCCAGGATGCTTGTTTCCAGTCCAGGGAAGACATGGCTTGGCAGTTCAGGCTGGACTGTTTCCATGAGGCACAGGGTCAAGACTGATTTGCATATTGCTGTGTCTGAACTGGGGTGGTGAAGTGAGCTAAAGAACGATGATGGATTCAACCCAGATCTGTGACTGGGGGTGAGTGTCTGAAAAGTTTCAGCGCTCCGTCCATCATCTCCTTGCGTTTGCTTTGTTCGCCCTAAGTTGGCAGAGAATGCCCAGACATGGGTCCCTTGCTCACTTTCTCACTGGATTCAAGCTAGCCTGGCTGATGAGGGCTGTTAGCCCGAAACCGGTCCCAGGATGCATGTTTCCGGTCCAGGCAAGACATGGCTTGGCAGTTCGGGCTGGACTGTTCCCATGAAGCACAGGGTCAAGACTGATTTGCATATAGCTGTGTCTGAACTGGGGTGGTGAAGTGAGCTAAAGAACGATGATGGATTCAACCCAGATCTGTGACTGGGGGTGACTGTCTGAAAAGTTTCAGCGCTCCGTCCATCATCTCCTTGTGTTTGCTTTGTTCTCCCTAAGTTGGCAGGGTATGCCCAGACGTGGGTCCCTTGCTCACTTTGCCACTGGATTCAAGCTAGCCTGGCTGATGAGGGCTGTTAGCCCGAAACCGGTCCCAGGATGCTTGTTTCGGGTCCAGGGAAGACATGGCTTGGCAGTTCAGGCTGGACTGTTCCCATGAGGCACAGGGTCTAGACTGATTTGCGTATAGCTGTGTCTGAACTGGGGTGGTCAAGTGAGCTAAAGAACGATGATGGATTCAGCACAGATCTGTGACTGGGGGAGAGTGTCTGAACAGTTTCAGCGCTCCGTCCATCATCTCCTTGTGTTTGCTTTGTTCACCCTAAGTTGGCAGGGTATGCCCAGACGAGGGTCCCTTGCTCACTTTGCCACTGGATTCAAGCTAGCCTGGCTGATGAGGGCTGTTAGCCCGAAACCGGTCCCAGGATGCTTGTTTCCGGTCCAGGGAAGACATGGCTTGGCAGTTCGGGCTGGACTGTTCCCATGAGGCACAGGGTCAAGGCTGATTTGCATATAGCTGTGTCTGAACTGGGGTGGTGAAGTGAGCTAAAGAACGATGATGGATTCAGCCCAGATCTGTGACTGGGGGTGAGTGTCTGAAAAGTTTCAGCGCTCCGTCCATCATCTCCTTGTGTTTGCTTTGTTCGCCCTAAGTTGGCAGGGTATGCCCAGACGTGGGTCCCTTGCTCACTTTGCCACTGGATTCAAGCTAGCCTGGCTGATGAGGGCTGTTAGCCCGAAACCGGTCCCAGGATGCTTGTTTCCGGTCCAGGGAAGACATGGCTTGGCAGTTCGGGCTGGACTGTTCCCATGAGGCACACGGTCAAGACTGATTTGCATATAGCTGTGTCTGAACTGGGGTGGTGAAGTGAGCTAAAGAACGATGATGGATTCAACTCAAATCTGTGACTGGGGGTGAGTGTCTCAAAAGTTTCAGCGCTCCGTTCATCATCTCCTTGTGTTTGCTTTGTTCGCCCTAAGTTGGCAGGGTATGCCCAGACGTGGGTCCCTTGCTCACTTTGCCACTGGATTCAAGCTAGCCTGGCTGATGAGGGCTGTTAGCCCGAAACCGGTCCCAGGATGCTTGTTTCCGGTCCAGGGAAGACATGGCTTGGCAGTTCGGGCTGGACTGTTCCCATGAGGCACATGGTCAAGACTGATTTGCATATAGCTGTGTCTGAACTGGGGTGGTGAAGTGAGCTAAAGAACGATGATGGATTCAACCCAGAAATGTGACTGGGGGTGAGTGTCTGAAAAGTTTCAGCGCTCCGTCCATCATCTCCTTGTGTTTGCTTTGTTCGCCCTAAGTTGGCAGGGTATGCCCAGACGTGGGTCCCTTGCTCACTTTGCCACTGGATTCAAGCTAGCCTGGCTGATGAGGGCTGTTAGCCTGAAACCGGTCCCAGGATGCTTGTTTCCGGTCCAGGGAAGACATGGCTTGGCAGTTCGGGCTGGACTGTTCCCATGAGGCACAGGGTCAAGACTGATTTGCATATAGCTGTGTCTGAACTGGGGTGGTGAAGTGAGCTAAAGAACGATGATGGATTCAACGCAGATCTGTGACTGGGGGTGAGTGTCTGAAAGGTTTCAGCGCTCCGTCCATCATCTCCTTGTGTTTGCTTTGTTCTCCCTAAGTTGGCAGGGTATGCCCAGACGTGGGTCCCTTGCTCATTTTGCCACTGGATTAAAGCTAGCCTGGCTGATGAGGGCTGTTAGCCCGAAACCGGTAACAGGATGCTTGTTTCCGGTCCAAGGAAGACATGGCTTGGCAGTTTGGGCTGGACTGTTCCCATGAGGCACACGGTCAAGACTGATTTGCATATAGCTGTGTCTGAACTGGGGTGGTGAAGTGAGCTAAAGAACGATGATGGATTCAACTCAGATCTGTGACTGGGGGTGAGTGTCTCAAAAGTTTCAGCGCTCCGTCCATCATCTCCTTGTGTTTGCTTTGTTCACCCTAAGTTGGCAGGGAATGCCCAGACGTGGGTCCCTTGCTCACTTTGCCACTGGATTCAAGCTAGCCTGGCTGATGAGGGCTGTTAGCCCGAAACCAGTCCCAGGATGCTTGTTTCCGGTCCAGGGAAGACATGACTTGGCAGTTCGGCTGGACTGTTCCTATGAGGCACATGGTCAAGACTGATTTGCATATAGCTGTGTCTGAACTGGGGTGGTGAAGTGAGCTAAAGAACGATGATGGATTCAACCCAGATCTGTGACTGGGGGTGAGTGTCTGAAAAGTTTCAGCGCTCCGTCCATCATCTCCTTGTGTTTGCTTTGTTCGCCCTAAGTTGGCAGGGTATGCCCAGACGTGGGTCCCTTGCTCACTTTGCCACTGGATTCAAGCTAGCCTGGCTGATGAGGGCTGTTAGCCTGAAACCGGTCCCAGGATGCTTGTTTCCGGTCCAGGGAAGACATGGCTTGGCAGTTCGGGCTGGACTGTTCCCATGAGGCACAGGGTCAAGACTGATTTGCATATAGCTCTGTCTGAACTGGGGTGGTGAAGTGAGCTAAAGAACGATGATGGATTCAACGCAGATCTGTGACTGGGGGTGAGTGTCTGAAAGGTTTCAGCGCTCCGTCCATCATCTCCTTGTGTTTGCTTTGTTCGCCCTAAGTTGGCAGGGTATGCCCAGACGTGGGTCCCTTGCTCACTTTGCCACTGGATTCAAGCTAGCCTGGCTGATGAGGACTGTTAGCCTGAAACCGGTCCCAGGATGCTTGTTTCCGGTCCAGGGAAGACATGGCTTGGCAGTTCGGGCTGGACTGTTCCCATGAGGCACATGGTCAAGACTGATTTGCATATAGCTGTGTCTGAACTGGGGTGGTGAAGTGAGCTAAAGAACGATGATGGATTCAACCCAGAAATGTGACTGGGGGTGAGTGTCTGAAAAGTTTCAGCGCTCCGTCCATCATCTCCTTGTGTTTGCTTTGTTCGCCCTAAGTTGGCAGGGTATGCCCAGACGTGGGTCCCTTGCTCACTTTGCCACTGGATTCAAGCTAGCCTGGCTGATGAGGGCTGTTAGCCTGAAACCGGTCCCAGGATGCTTGTTTCCGGTCCAGGGAAGACATGGCTTGGCAGTTCGGGCTGGACTGTTCCCATGAGGCACAGGGTCAAGACTGATTTGCATATAGCTGTGTCTGAACTGGGGTGGTGAAGTGAACTAAAGAACGATGATGGATTCAATCCAGATCTGTGACTGGGGGTGAGTGTCTGAAAAGTTTCAGCGCTCCGTCCATCATCTCCTTGTGTTTGCTTTGTTCGCCCTACGTTGGCAGGGTATGCCCAGACGTGGGTCCCTTGCTCACTTTGCCACTGGATTCAAGCTAGCCTGGCTGATGAGGGCTGTTAGCCGAAACCGGTCCCAGGATGCTTGTTTCCGGTCCAGGGAAGACATGGCTTGGCATTTCGGGCTGGACTGTTCCCATGAGGCACAGGGTCAAGACTGATTTGCATATAGCTGTGTCTGAACTGGGGTGGTGAAGTGAGCTAAAGAACGATGATGGATTCAACCCAGATCTGTGACTGGGGGTGAGTGTCTGAAAAGTTTCAGCGCTCCGTCCATCATCTCCTTGTGTTTGCTTTGTTTGCCCTAAGTTCGCAGGGTATGCCCAGGCTGGGTCCCTTGCTCACTTTGCTACTGGATTCAAGCTAGCCTGGCTGATGAGGGCTGTTAGCCCGAAACCGGTCCCAGGATGCTTGTTTCCGGTCCAGGGAAGACATGGCTTGGCACTTCCGGCTGGACTGTTCCCATGAGGCACAGGGTCAAGACTGATTTGCATATAGCTGTGTCTGAACTGGGGTGGTGAAGTGAGCTAAAGAACGATGATGGACTCAACGCAGATCTGTGACTGGGGGTGAGTGTCTGTAAAGTTTCAGCGCTCCGTCCATCATCTCCTTGTGTTTGCTTTGTTCGCCCTAAGTTGGCAGGGTATGCCCAGACGTGGGTCCCTTGCTCACTTTGCCACTGGATTCAAGCTAGCCTGGCTGATGATTACTGTTAGCCCGAAACCGGTCCCAGGATGCTTGTTTTCGGTCCAGGGAAGACATGGCTTGGCAGTTCGGGCTGGACTGTTCCCATGAGGCACAGGGTCAAGACTGAGTTGCATATAGGTCTGTCTGAACTGGGGTGGGGAAGTGAACTAAAGAACGATGATGGATTCAATGCAGATCTGTGACTGGGGGTGAGTGTCTGAAAGGTTTCAGCGCTCCGTCCATCATCTCCTTGTGTTTGCTTTGTTCGCCCTAAGTTGGCAGGGTATGCCCAGACGTGGGTCCCTTGCTCACTTTGCCACTGGATTCAAGCTAGCCTGGCTGATGAGGGCTGTTAGCCTGAAACCGGTCCCAGGATGCTTGTTTCCGGTCCAGGGAAGACATGGCTTGGCAGTTCGGGCTGGACTGTTCCCATGAGGCACAGGGTCAAGACTGATTTGCATATAGCTGTGTCTGAACTGGGGTGGTGAAGTGAGCTAAAGAACGATGATGGATTCAATGCAGATCTGTGACTGGGGGTGAGTGTCTGAAAGGTTTCAGCGCTCCGTCCATCATCTCCTTGTGTTTGCTTTGTTCGCCCTAAGTTGGCAGGGTATGCTCAGACGTGTGTCCCTTGCTCACTTTGCCACTGGATTCAAGCTAGCCTGGCTGATGAGGGCTGTTAGCCCGAAACCGGTCCCAGGATGCTTGTTTCCGGTCCAGGGAAGACATGGCTTGGCAGTTCGGGCTGGACTGTTCCCATGAGGCACAGGGTCAAGACTGATTTGCATATAGCTGTGTCTGAACTGGGGTGGTGAAGTGAGCTAAAGAACGATGATGGATTCAACCCAGATCTGTGACTGGGGGTGAGTGTCTGAAAAGTTTCAGCGCTCCGTCCATCATCTCCTTGTGTTTGCTTTGTTCGCCCTAAGTTGGCAGGGTATGCCCAGACGTGGGTCCCTTGCTCACTTTGCCACTGGATTCAAGCTAGCCTGGCTGATGAGGGCTGTTAGCCTGAAACCGGTCCCAGGATGCTTGTTTCCGGTCCAGGGAAGACATGGCTTGGCAGTTCGGGCTGGACTGTTCCCATGAGGCACAGGGTCAAGACTGATTTGCATATAGCTGTGTCTGAAGTGGGGTGGTGAAGTGAGCTAAAGAACGATGATGGATTCAACCCAGATCTGTGACTGGGTGTGAGTGTCTGAAAGGTTTCAGCGCTCCGTCCATCATCTCCTTGTGTTTGCTTTGTTCGCCCTAAGTTGGCAGGGTATGCCCAGACGTGGGTCCCTTGCTCACTTTGCCACTGGATTCAAGCTAGCCTGGCTGATGAGGGCTGTTAGCCCGAAACCGGTCCCAGGATGCTTGTTTCCGGTCCAGGGAAGACATGGCTTGGCAGTTCGGGCTGGACTGTTCCCATGAGGCACAGGGTCAAGACTGATTTGCATATAGCTGTGTCTGAACTGGGGTGGTGAAGTGAGCTAAAGAACGATGATGGATTCAACCCAGAAATGTGACTGGGGTGAGTGTCTGAAAAGTTTCAGCGCTCCGTCCATCATCTCCTTGTGTTTGCTTTGTTCGCCCTAAGTTGGCAGGGTATGCCCAGACGTGGGTCCCTTGCTCACTTTGCCACTGGACTCAAGCTAGCCTGGCTGATGAGGGCTGTTAGCCCGAAACCGGTCCCAGGATGCTTGTTTCCGGTCCAGGGAAGACATGGCTTGGCAGTTCGGGCTGGACTGTTCCCATGAGGCACAGGGTCAAGACTGATTTGCATATAGCTGTGTCTGAACTGGGGTGGTGAACGTGAGCTAAAGAACGATGATGGATTCAACCCAGATCTGTGACTGGGGGTGAGTGTCTGAAACGTTTCAGCGCTCCGTCCATCATCTCCTTGTGTTTGCTTTGTTCGCCCTAAGTTGGCAGGGTATGCCCAGACGTGGGTCCCTTGCTCACTTTGCCACTGGATTCAAGCTAGCCTGGCTGATGAGGGCTGTTAGCCCGAAACCGGTCCCAGGATGCTTGTTTCCGGTCCAGGGAAGACATATCTTGGCAGTTCGGGCTGGACTGTTTCCATGAGGCACATGGTCAAGACTGATTTGCATATAGCTGTGTCTGAACTGGGGTGGTGAAGTGAGCTAAAGAACGATGATGGATTCAACCCAGATCTGTGACTGGGGGTGAGTGTCTGAAATGTTTCAGCGCTCCGTCCATCATCTCCTTGTGTTTGCTTTGTTCGCCCTAAGTTGGCAGGGTATGCCCAGACGTGGGTCCCTTGCTCACTTTGCCACTGGATTCAAGCTAGCCTGGCTGATGAGGGCTGTTAGCCTGAAACCGGTCCCAGGATGCTTGTTTCCGGTCCAGGGAAGACATGGCTTGGCAGTTCGGGCTGGACTGTTCCCATGAGGCACAGGGTCAAGACTGATTTGCATATAGCTGTGTCTGAACTGGGGTGGTGAAGTGAGCTAAAGAACGATGATGGATTCAACCCAGATCTGTGACTGGGGGTGAGTGTCTGAAAAGTTTCAGCGCTCCGTGCCATCATCTCCTTGTGTTTGCTTTGTTCGCCCTAAGTTGGCAGGGTATGCCCAGACGTGGGTCCCTTGCTCACTTTGCCACTGGATTCAAGCTAGCCTGGCTGATGAGGGCTGTTAGCCTGAAACCCGTCCCAGGAGGCTTGTTTCCGGTCCAGGGAAGACATGGCTTGGCAGTTCGGGCAGGACTGTTCCCATGAGGCACAGGGTCAAGACTGATTTGCATATAGCTGTGTCTGAACTGGGGTGGTGAAGTGAGCTAAAGAACGATGATGGATTCAACCCAGATCTGTGACTGGGGGTGAGTGTCTGAAAAGTTTCAGCGCTCCGTCCATCATCTCCTTGTGTTTGCTTTGTTCGCCCTAAGTTGGCAGGTTATGCCCAGACGTGGGTCCCTTGCTCACTTTTCCACTGGATTCAAGCTAGCCTGGCTGATGAGGGCTGTTAGCCCAAAACCGGTAACAGGATGCTTGTTTCCAGTCCAGGGAAGACATGGCTTGGCAGTTCGGGCTGGACTGTTCCCATGAGGCACAGGGTCAAGACTGATTTGCATATAGCTGTGTCTGAACTGGGGTGGTGAAGTGAGCTAAAGAACGATGATGGATTCAACCCAGATCTGTGACTGGGGGTGAGTGTCTGAAAAGTTTCAGCGCTCCGTCCATCATCTCCTTGTGTTTGCTTTGTTCGCCCTAAGTTGGCAGGGTATGCCCAGACGTGGGTCCCTTGCTCACTTTGCCACTGGATTCAAGCTAGCCTGGCTGATGAGGGCTGTTAGCCCGAAACCGGTCCCAGGATGCTTGTTTCCGGTCCAGGGAAGACATGGCTTGGCAGTTCAGGCTGGACTGTTCCCATGAGGCACAGGGTCAAGACTGATTTGCATATTGCTGTGTCTGAACTGCGGTGGTGAAGTGAGCTAAAGAACGATGATGGATTCAACCCAGATCTGTGACTGGGGGTGAGTGTCTGAAAAGTTTCAGCGCTCCGTCCATCATCTCCTTGTGTTTGCTTTGTTCGCCCTAAGTTGGCAGGGTATGCCCAGACGTGGGTCCCTTGCTCACTTTGCCACTGGATTCAAGCTAGCCTGGCTGATGAGGGCTGTTAGCCCAGAAACCGGTCCCAGGATGCTTGTTTCCGGTCCAGGGTAGAAATGGCTTGGCAGTTCGGGCTGGACTGTTCCCATGAGGCACAGGGTCAAGACTGATTTGCATATAGCTGTGTCTGAACTGGGGTGGTGAAGTGAGCTAAAGAACGATGATGGATTCAGCACAGATCTGTGACTGGGGGTGAGTGTCTGAAAAGTTTCAGCGCTCCGTCCATCATCTCCTTGTGTTTGCTTTGTTCGCCCTAAGTTGGCAGGGTATGCCCAGACGTGGGTCCCTTGCTCACTTTGCCACTGGATTCAAGCTAGCCTGGCTGATGAGGGCTGTTAGCCCGAAACCGGTCCCAGGATGCTTGTTTCCGGTCCAAGGAAGACATGGCTTGGCAGTTCGGGCTGGACTGTTCCCATGAGGCACAGGGTCAAGACTGATTTGCATATAGCTGTGTCTGAACTGGGGTGGTGAAGTGAGCTAAAGAACGATGATGGATTCAACTCAGATCTGTGACTGGGGGTGAGTGTCTGAAAAGTTTCAGCGCTCCGTCCATCATCTCCTTGTGTTTGCTTTGTTCACCCTAAGTTGGCAGAGAATGCCCAGACGTGGGTCCCTTGCTCACTTTCCCACTGGATTCAAGCTAGCCTGGCTGATGAGGGCTGTTAGCCCGAAACCGGTCCCATGATGCTTGTTTCCGGTCCAGGGAAGACATGACTTGGCAGTTCGGGCTGGACTGTTCCTATGAGGCACATGGTCAAGACTGATTTGCATATAGCTGTGTCTGAACTGGGGTGGTGAAGTGAGCTAAAGAACGATGATGGATTCAACCCAGATCTGTGACTGGGGGTGAGTGTCTGAAAAGTTTCAGCGCTCTGTCCATCATCTCCTTGTGTTTGCTTTGTTCGCCCTAAGTTGGCAGGGTATGCCCAGACATAGGTCCCTTGCTCACTTTGCCACTGGATTAAAGCTAGCCTGGCTGATGAGGGCTGTTAGCCTGAAACCGGTCCCAGGATGCTTGTTTCCGATCCAGGGAAGACATGGCTTGGCAGTTCGGGCTGGACTGTTCCCATGAGGCAGAGGGTCAAGACTGATTTGCATATAGCTGTGTCTGAACTGGGGTGGTGAAGTGAGCTAAAGAACGATGATGGATTCAACGCAGATCTGTGACTGGGGGTGAGTGTCTGAAAGGTTTCAGCGCTCCGTCCATCATCTCCTTGTGTTTGCTTTGTTCGCCCTAAGTTGGCAGGGTATGCCCAGACGTGGGTCCCTTGCTCACTTTGCCACTGCTTTCAAGCTAGCCTTGCTGATGAGGACTGTTAGCCTGAAACTGGTCCCAGGATGCTTGTTTCCGGTCCAGGGAAGACATGGCTTGGCAGTTCGGGCTGGACTGTTCCCATGAGGCACACGGTCAAGACTGATTTGCATTTAGCTGTGTCTGTACTGGGGTGCTGAAGTGAGCTAAAGAACGATGATGGATTCAACCCAGAAATGTGACTGGGGGTGAGTGTCTGAAAAGTTTCAGCGCTCCGTCCATCATCTCCTTGTGTTTGCTTTGTTCGCCCTAAGTTGGCAGGTTATGCTCTGACGTGGGTCCCTTGCTCACTTTGCTACTGGATTCAAGCTAGCCTGGCTGATGAGGGCTGTTAGCCCGAAACCGGTCCCAGGATGCTTGTTTCCGGTCCAGGGAAGACATGGCTTGGCAGTTCGGGCTGGACTGTTCCCATGAGACACAGGGTCAAGCCTGATTTGCATATAGCTGTGTCTGAACTGGGGTGGTGAAGTGAGCTAAAGAACGATGATGGACTCAACCCAGATCTGTGACTGGGGGTGAGTGTCTGAAAGGTTTCAGCGCTCCGTCCATCATCTCCTTGTGTTTGCTTTGTTCGCCCTAAGTTGGCAGGGTATGCCCAGACGTGGGTCCCTTGCTCACTTTGCCACTGGATTCAAGCTAGCCTGGCTGATGAGGGCTGTTAGCCCGAAACCGGTCCCAGGATGCTTGTTTCCGGTCCAGGGAAGATATGGCTTGGCAGTTCGGGCTGGACTGTTCCCATGAGGCACACGGTCAAGACTGATTTGCATATAGCTGTGTCTGAACTGGGGTGGTGAAGTGAGCTAAAGAACGATGATGGATTCAACCCAGATCTGTGACTGGGGGTGAGTGTCTGAAATGTTTCAGCGCTCCGTCCATCATCTCCTTGTGTTTGCTTTGTTCGCCCTAAGTTGGCAGAGTATGCCTAGATGTGGGTCCCTTGCTCATTTTGCCACTGGATTCAAGCTAGCCTGGCTCATGAGGGCTGTTAGCCTGAAACAGGTCCCAGGATGCTTGTTTCCGGTCCAGGGAAGACATGGCTTGGCAGTTCGGGCTGGACTGTTCCCATGAGGCACAGGGTCAAGACTGATTTGCATATAGCTGTGTCTGAACTGGGGTGGTGAAGTGAGCTAAAGAACGATGATGGATTCAACGCAGATCTGTGACTGGGGGTGAGTGTCTGAAAGGTTTCAGCGCTCCGTCCATCATTTCCTTCTGTTTGCTTTGTTCGCCCTAAGTTGGCAGGGTATGCCCAGACGTGGGTCCCTTGCTCACTTGGCACTGGATTCAAGCTAGCCTGGCTGATGAGGGCTGTTAGCCCGAAACCGGTAACAGGATGCTTGTTTCCGGTTCAGTGAAGACATGGCTTGGCAGTTCGGGCTGGACTGTTCCCATGAGGCACAGGGTCAAGACTGATTTTCATATTGCTGTGTCTGAACTGGGGTGGTGAAGTGAGCTAAAGAACGATGATGGATTCAACCCAGATCTGTGACTGGGGGTGAGTGTCTGAAAAGTTTCAGCGCTCCGTGCTTCATCTCCTTGTGTTTGCTTTGTTCGCCCTAAGTTGGCAGAGTATGCCTAGACGTGGGTCCCTTGCTCATTTTGCCACTGTATTCAAGCTAGCCTGGCTGATGAGGGCTGTTAGCCTGAAACCGGTCCCAGGATGCTTGTTTCCGGTCCAGGGAAGACATGGATTGGCAGTTCGGGCTGGACTGTTCCCATGAGGCACAGGTTCAAGACTGATTTGCATATAGCTGTGTCTGAACTGGGGTGGTGAAGTGAGCTAAAGAACGATGATGGATTCAACCCAGATCTGTGACTGGGGGTGAGTGTCTGAAAGGTTTCAGCGCTCCGTCCATCATCTCCTTGTGTTTGCTTTGTTCGCCCTAAGTTGGCAGGGTATGCCCAGACATGGGTCCGTTGCTCACTTTCCCACTGGATTCAAGCTAGCCTGGCTGATGAGGGCTGTTAGCCCAAAACCGGTCCCTGGATGCTTGTTTCCGGTCCAGGGAAGACGTGGCTTGGCAGTTCGGGCTGGACTATTCCCATGAGGCACAGGGTCCAGACTGATTTGCATATAGCTGTGTCTGAACTGGGGTGGTGAAGTGAGCTAAAGAACGATGGTGGATTTAACCCAGATCTGTGACTGGGGTGAGTGTCTGAAAAGTTTCAGCGCTCCGTCCAGCATCTCCTTGTGTTTGCTTTGTTCGCCCTAAGTTGACACGGTATGCCCAGACGTGGGTCCCTTGTTCACTTTGCCACTGGATTCAAGCTAGCCTGGCTGATGAGGGCTGTTAGCCCGAAACCGGTCCCAGGTTGCTTGTTTAAGGTCCAGGGAAGACATGGCTTGGCAGTTCGGGCTGGACTGCTCCCATGCGGCACAGGGTCAAGACTGAATTGCATATAGCTGTGTTTGAAATGGGCTGGTAAAGTGAGCTAAAGAACGATGATGAATTCAACCCAGATCTCTGACTGGGGGTGAGTGTCTGAAAAGTTTCAGCGCTCCCTCCATCATCTCCTTGTGTTTGCTTTGTTCGCCCTAAGTTGGCAGGGTATGCCCAGACATGGGTACCTTGCTCACTTTGCCACTGGACTCAAGCTAGCCTGGCTGATGAGGGATGTTAGCCCGAAACCGGTCCCAGGATGCTTGTTTCCGGTCCAGGGAAGACATGGCTTGGCAGTTCGGGCTGGACTGTTCCCATGAGGCACAGGGTCAAGATTGATTTGCATATAGCTGTGTCTGAACTGGGGTGGAAACGTGAGCTAAAGAACGATGATGGATTCAACCCAGATCTGTGACTGGGGGTGAGTGTCTGAAACGTTTCAGCGCTCCGTCCATCATCTCCTTGTGTTTGCTTTGTTTGCCCTAAGTTGGCAGGGTATGCCCAGATGTGGGTCCCTTGCTCACTTTGCCACTGGATTCAAGCTAGCCCGGCTGATGAGGGCTGTTAGCCCGAAACCTGTCCCAGGATGCTTGTTTCCGGTCCAGGGAAGACATATCTTGGCAGTTCGGGCTGGACTGTTTCCATGAGGCACAGGGTCAAGACTGATTTGCATATAGCTGTGTCTGAACTGGGGTGGTGAAGTGAGCTAAAGAACGATGATGGATTCAACCCAGATCTGTGACTGGGGGTGAGGGTCTGAAATGTTTCAGCGCTCCGTCCATCATCTCCTTGTGTTTGCTTTGTTCGCCCTAAGTTGGCAGAGTATGCCTAGACGTGGGTCCCTTGCTCATTTTGCCACTGGATTCAAGCTAGCCTGGCTGATGAGGGCTGTTAGCCTGAAACCGGTCCCAGGATGCTTGTTTCCGGTCCAGGGAAGACATGGCTTGGCAGTTCGGGCTGGACTGTTCCCATGAGGCACAGGGTCAAGACTGATTTGCATATAGCTGTGTCTGAACTGGGGTGGTGAAGTGAGCTAAAAAACGATGATGGTTTCAACCCAGATCTGTGACTGGGGGTGAGTGTCTGAAAAGTTTCAGCGCTCTGTCCATCATCTCCTTGTGTTTGCTTTGTTTGCCCTAAGTTGGCAGGGTATGCCCAGACGTGGGTCCCTTGCTCAATTTGCCACTGGATTCAAGCTAGCCTGGCTGATGAGGGCTGTTAGCCCGAAACCGGTCCCAGGAGGCTTGTTTCCCGTCCAGGGAAGACATGGCTTGGCAGTTCGGGCAGGGCTATTCCCATGAGGCACAGGGTCAAGACTGATTTGCATATAGCTGTGTCTGAACTGGGGTGGTGAAGTGAGCTAAAGAACGGTGATGGATTCAACCCAGATCTGTGACTGGGGGTGAGTGTCTGAAAAGTTTCAGCGCTCCGTCCATCATCTCCTTGTGTTTGCTTTATTCGCCCTAAGTTGGCAGGTTATGGCCAGAAGTGGGTCCCTTGCTCACTTTGCCACTGGATTCAAGCTAGCCTGGCTGATGAGGGCTGTTAGCCCAAAACAGGTCCCAGGGTGCTTGTTTCCAGTCCAGGGAAGACATGGCTTGGCAGTTCAGGCTGGACTGTTCCCATGAGGCACAGGGTCAAGACTGATTTGCATATTGCTGGGTCTGAACTGGGGTGGTGAAGTGAGCTAAAGAACAGTGATGGATTCAACCCAGATCTGTGAATGGGGTTGAGTGTCTAAAAAGTTTCAGCGCTCCGTCCATCATCTCCTTCTGTTTGCTTTGTTCGCCCTAAGTTGGCAGAGAATGCCCAGACATGGGTCCCTTGCTCACTTTCCCACTGGATTCAAGCTAGCCTGGCTGATGAGGGCTGTTAGCCCGAAACCGGTCCCAGGATGCATGTTTCCTGTCCAGGCAAGACATGGCTTGGCAGATCGGGCTGGACTGTTCCCATGAAGCACAGGGTCAAGACTGATTTGCATATAGCTGTGTCTGAACTGGGGTGGTTAAGTGAACTAAAGAACAATGATGGATTCAACCCAGATCTGTGACTGGGGGTGAGTGTCTGAAAAGTTTCAGCGCTCCGTCCATCATGTCCTTGTGTTTGCTTTGTTCGCCCTAAGGTGGCAGGGTATGCCCAGACGTGGGTCCCTTGCTCACTTTGCCACTGGAATCAAGCTAGCCTGGCTGATGAGGGCTGTTAGCCCGGAACCGGTCCCAGGATGCTTGTTTCCGGGCCAGGGAAGACATTGCTTGGCAGTTTGGGCTGGACTGTTCCCATGAGGCACAGGGTCAAGACTGATTTGCATATAGCTGTGTCGGAACTGGGGTGGTGAAGTGAGCTAAAGAATGGTGATGGATTCAACCCAGATCTGTGACTGGGGGTGAGTGTCTGAAAAGTTTCAGCGCTCCGTCCATCATCTCCTTTTGTTTGCTTTGTTCGCCCTAAGTCGGCAGGGAATGCCCAGACATGGGTCCCTTGTTCACTTTCCCACTGGATTCAAGCTAGCCTGGCTGATGAGGGCTGTTAGCCCGAAACCGGTCCCAGGATGCTTGTTTTCGGTAAGGTAAGACATGGCTTGGCAGTTCGGGCTGGACAGTTCCCATGAGGCACAGGGTCAAGACTGATTTGCATATAGCTTTCTCTGAACTGGGGTGGCGAAGTGAGCTAAAGAACGATGATGGATTCAACCCAGATCTGTGACTGGGGGTGAGTGTCTGAAAAGTTTCAGCGCTCCGTCGATCATCTCCTTGTGTTTGCTTTGTTCTCCCTAAGTTGGCAGGGTATGCCTAGACGTGGGTCCCTTGCTCACTTTGCCACTGGATTCAAGCTAGCCTGGCTGATGAGGGCTGTTAGCCCGAAACCGGTCCCAGGATGTTTGTTTCCGGTCCAGGGAAGACATGGCTTGGCAGTTCGGGCTGGACTGTTCCCATGAGGCACAGGGTCAAGACTGATTTGCATATAGCTGTGTCTGAACTGGGGTGGTGAAGTGAGCTAAAGAACGATGATGGATTCAGCCCACATATGTGACTGGGGGTGAGTGTCTGAACAGTTTCAGCGCTCCGTCGATCATCTCCTTGTGTTTGCTTTGTTCACCCTAAGTTGGCAGGGTATGCCCAGACGTGGGTCCCGTGCTCACTTTGCCACTCGATTCAAGCTAGCCTGGCTGATGAGGGCTGTTAGCCCGAAACCGGTCCCAGGATGCTTGGTTACGGTCCAGGGAAGACGTGGCTTGGCAGTTCTGGCTGGACTGTTCCCATGAGGCACACGGTCAAGACTGATTTGCATATAGCTGTGTCTGAACTGGGGTGGTAAAGTGAACTAAAGAACGATGATGGATTCAATCCAGTAATGGGTCCTTTGCTCACTTTGCCACTGGATTCAAGCTAGCCTGGCTGATGAGGGCTGTTAGCCCGAAACCGGTCCCATGATGCTTGTTTCCGGTCCAGGGAAGACATGGCTTGGCAGTTCGGGCTGGACTGTTCCCATGAGGCACATGGTCAAGACTGATTTGCATATAGCTGTGTCTGAACTGGGGTGGTGAAGTGAGCTAAAGAACGATGATGGATTCAACCCAGATCTATGACTGGGGGTGAGTGTCTGAAAATGTTCAGCGCTCCGTCCATCATCTCCTTGTGTTTGCTTTATTCGCCCTAAGTTGGCAGGTTATGTCCAGATATGGGTCTCTTGCTCACTTTGCCACTGGATTCAAGCTAGCCTGGCTGATGAGGGCTGTTAACCCGAAACCGATCCCAGGATGCTTGTTTCTGGTCCAGGGAAGACATGTCTTGGCAGTTCGGGCTGGACTGTTCCCATGAGGCACAGGGTCAAGACTGATTTGCATATAGCTGTGTCTGAACTGGGGTGGTGAAGTGAGCTAAAGAACGATGATGGATTCAACCCAGATCTGTGACTGGCGGTGAGTGTCTGAAAAGTTTCAGCGCTCCGTCCATCATCTCATTGTGTTTGCTTTGTTCGCCCTAAGATGGCAGGGTATGCCCAGATGTGGGTCCCTTGCTCACTTTGCCACTGGAATCAAGCTAGCCTGGCTGATGAGGGCTGTCAGCCCGAAACCGGTCCCAGGATGCTTGTTTCCGGTCCAGGGAAGACATGGCATGGCAGTTTGGGCTGGACTGTTCCCATGAAGCACAGGGTCAAGACTGATTAGCAAATAGTTGTGTCTGAACTGGGGTGGTGAAGTGAACTAAAGAACGGTGATGGATTCAAATCAGATCTGTGACTGGGGGTGAGTGTCTGAAAAGTTTCAGCGCTCCGTCCATCATCTCCTTGTGTTTGCTTTGTTCGCCCTAAGTTGGCAGGGAATGCCCAGACGTGGGTCCCTTGCTCACTTTCCCACTGGATTCAAGCTAGCCTGGCTGATGAGGGCTGTTAGCCCAAAACCGGTCCCAGGATGCTTGTTTCCGGTCCAGGGAAGACATGGCTTGGCAGTTCGGGCTGGACTGTTCCCATGAGGCACAGGGTCAAGACTGAATTGCATATAGCTGTGTGTGAACTGGGGTGGTGAAGTGAGCTAAAGAACGATGATGGATTCAACCCAGATCTGTGACTGGGGGTGAGTGTCTGAAAAGTTTCAGCGCTCCGTACATCATCTCCTTGTGTTTGCTTTGTTCGCCCTAAGTTGGCAGAGTATGCCTAGACGTGGGTCCCTTGCTCACTTTGCCACTGGATTCAAGCTAGCCTGGCTGATGAGGGCTGTTAGCCCGAAACCGGTCCCAGGATGCTTGTTTCCAGTCCAGGGAAGACATGGCTTGGCAGTTCGGGCTGGATTGTTCCCATGAGGGACAGGGTCAAGACTGATTTGCATATAGCTGTGTCTGAACTGCGGTGGTGAAGTGAGCTAAAGAACGATGATGGATTCAGCCCACATATGTGACTGGGGGTGAGTGTCTGAACAGTTTCAGCGCTCCGTCGATCATCTCCTTGTGTTTGCTTTGTTCGCCCTAAGTTGGAAGGGTATGCCCAGACGTGGGTCCCTTGCTCACTTTGCCACTCGATTCAAACTAGCCTGGCTGATGAGGGCTGTTAGCCCGAAACTGATCCCAGGATGCTTGTTTCCGGTCCATGGAAGACATGGCTTGGCAGTTCGGTCTGGACTGTTCCCATGAGGCACACGGTCAAGACTGATTTGCATATAGCTGTGTCTCAACTGGGGTGGTAAAGTGAGCTAAAGAACGATGATGGATTCAACCCAGTAATGTGACTGGGGGTGAGTGTCTGAAAAGTTTCAGTGCTCCGTCCATCATCTCCTTGTGTTTGCTTTCTTCGCCCTAAGTAGGCAGGGTTTTCCCAGACATGGGTTCCTTGCTCACTTTGCCACTGGATTCAAGCTAGCCTGGCTGATGAGGGCTGTTAGCCCGAAACCGGTCCCAAGATGCTTGTTTCCGGTCCAGGGAAGACATGGCTTGGCAGTACGGGCTGGACTGTTCCCATGAGGCACAGGGTCAAGACTGATTTGCATATAGCTGTGTCGAACTGGGGTGGTTAAGCGTGCTAAAGAACGATGATGGATTCAACCCAGATTTGTGACTGGGGGTGAGTGTCTGAAAAGTTTCAGCGCTCCGTCCATCATCTCCTTGTGTTTGCTTTGTTCACCCTAAGTTGGCAGGGTATGCCCAGACGTGGTTCCCTTGCTCACTTTGCCACTGGATTCAAGCTAGCCAGGCTGATGAGGGCTGTTAGCCCGAAACCGGTAACAGGATGCTTGTTTCCGGTCCCGGGAAGACATGGCTTGGCAGTTAGGGCTGGACTGTTCCCATGAGGCACAGGGTCAAGACTGATTTGCATATAGCTGTGTCTGAACTGGGGTGGTGAAGTGAGCTAAAGAACGATGATGGATTCAACCCAGATCTGTGACTGGGGGTGAGTATCTGAATAGTTTCAGCGCTCCGTCCATCATCTCCTTGTGTTTGCTTTATTCGCCCTAAGTTGGCAGGTTATGCCTAGAAGTGGGTCCCTTGCTCACTTTGCCACTGGATTCAAGCTAGCCTGGCTGATGAGGGCTGTTAGCCCGAAACCGGTCCCAGGATGCTTGTTTCCGGTCCAGGGAAGACATGGCTTGGCAGTTCAGGCTGGACTGTTCCCATGAGGCACAGGGTCAAGACTGATTTGCATATTGCTGTGTCTGAACTGGGGTGGTGAAGTGAGCTAAAGAACAATGATGGATTCAACCCAGATCTGTGACTGGGGGTGAGTGTCTGAAAAGTTTCAGCGCACCGTCCATCATCTCCTTGTGTTTGCTTTGTTCGCCCTAAGATGGCAGGGTATGCCCAGACTTGGGTCCCTTGCTCACTTTGCCACTGGAATCAAGCTAGCCTGGCTGATGAGGGCTGTTAGCCCAAAACCAGTCCCAGGATGCTTGTTTCCGGTCCAGGGAAGACATGGCATGGCAGTACGGGCTGGACTGCTCCCATGATGCACAGGGTCAAGACTGATTTGCATATTGCTGTGTCTGAACTGGGGTGGTGAAGTGAGCTAAAGAACAATGATAGATTCAACCCAGATCTGTGACTGGGGGTGAGTGTCTGAAAAGTTTCAGCGCTCCGTCCATCATCTCCTTGTGTTTGCTTTGTTTGCCCTAAGTTGGCAGGGAATGCCCAGACGTGGGTCCCTTGCTCACTTTCCCACTGGATTCAAGCTAACCTGGCTGATGAGGGCTGTTAGCCCAAAACCGGTCCCAGGTTGCTTGTTTCCGGTCCAGGGAAGACATGGCTTGGCAGTTCGGGCTGCACTATTCCCATGAGGCACAGGGTCAAGACTGAATTGCATATAGCTGTGTCTGAACTGGGGTGGTGAAGTGAGCTAAAGAACGATAATGGATTCAACCCAGATCTGTGACTGGGGGTGAGTGTCTGAAAAGTTTCAGCGCTCCGTCCATCATCTCCTTGTGTTTGCTTTGTTCGCCCTAAGTTGGCAGAGTATGCCTAGACGTGGGTCCCTTGCTCACTTTGCCACTGGATTCAAGCTAGCCTGGCTGATGAGGGCTGTTAGCCCGAAACCGGTCCCAGGATGCTTGTTTCCAGTCCAGGGAAGACATGGCTTGGCAGTTCGGGCTGGATTGTTCCCATGAGGCACAGGGTCAAGACTGATTTGCATATAGCTGTGTCTGAACTGCGGTGGTGAAGTGAGCTAAAGAACGATGATGGATTCAGCCCACATATGTGACTGGGGGTGAGTGTCTGAACAGTTTCAGTGCTCCGTCGATCATCTCCTTGTGTTTGCTTTGTTCGCCCTAAGTTGGCAGGGTGTGCCCAGACGTGGGTCCCTTGCTCACTTTGCCACTCGATTCAAGCTAGCCTGGCTGATGAGGGCTGTTAGCCGGAAACCGGTCCCAAGATGCTTGTTTCCGGTCCAGGGAAGACATGGCTTGGCAGTTCGGGCTGGACTGTTCCCATGAGGCACAGGGTCAAGACTGATTTGCATATAGCTGTGTCGAACTGGGGTGGTTAAGCGAGCTAAAGAACGATGATGGATTCAACCCAGATCTGTGACTGGGGGTGAGTGTCTGAAAAGTTTCAGCGCTCCGTCCATCATCTCCTTGTGTTTGCTTTGTTCGCCCTAAGTTGGCAAGGTATGCCCAGACGTGGGTCCCTTGCTCACTTTGCCACTGGATTCAAGCTAGCCAGGCTGATGAGGGCTGTTAGCCCGAAACCGGTAACAGGATGCTTGTTTCCGGTCCAGGGAAGATATGGCTTGGCAGTTCGGGCTGGACTGTTCCCATGAGGCACAGGGTCAAGACTGATTTGCATATAGCTGTGTCTGAACTGGGGTGGTGAAGTGAGCTAAAGAACGATGATGGATTCAACCCAGATCTGTGACTGGGGGTGAGTATCTGAAAAGTTTCAGCGCTCCGTCCATCATCTCCTTGTGTTTGCTTTATTCGCCCTAAGTTGGCAGGTTATGCCTAGAAGTGGGTCCCTTGCTCACTTTGCCACTGGAATCAAGCTAGCCTGGCTGATGAGGGCTGTTAGCCCGAAACCAGTTCCAGGATGCTTGTTTCCGGTCCAGGGAAGACATGGCATGCCAGTACGGGCTGGACTGCTCCCATGATGCCCAGGGTCAAGACTGATTTGCAAATAGCTGTATCTGAACTGGGGTGGTGAAGTGAGCTAAAGAACGATTGTTGGACTTGGCCCTTTTGGCAGGTTCACCCCTAAACTTTTTGCCTGTCTCCTAGCCTTTTCCCTGTGTAGTGTTGGTGGTTTTAGGCCTCTGCGCACTTTAGCACTGGGTCCCAGTGTAAAGTGCGTGCGCACTCTGAGTGCGTGTGGTGAGATTAGCCTGCCCTCCCATAGGAATGCATGGGGGATATGTGTGTCCATGGTAATTCCTGGTGTGAGAGGAGTGCAGGGGCGAGTTTAGTATGTGCGAACTCGTGAGAATAAATGCTGCGCAATGGTGTGCGCAGATTTATTGTGACTAGTGGAGAAGTGCCACTTTTAGAAGTTGGCATTTCTGTGTGCTGTGTGTCTGCCTGCCTGATGTGAATTGCATGTCTGGCTTTGTGAGTGACAGGGGCTGGGAGGTGTGTGTGGCTCCAGGAGGGGCAGGGTGAGTCAGCGCAGGGCTGAATAGAGAGATCTGCATCTAGATGGGAGGGAGGAGTTGCACCTGGGACCTGAATAGGGTTGTGCCTTCCCTCCACAATGCTGGCTCCACCCCTGTGGTGCGTCTGATGTCCCTAGCCTGTCCTGTGAAAGGAGAGAGGAGCTGAGCAAAACAAAGTGCCCCAAAGCTCCCCAAACCAGTTCTAACTGGTATCCCTAAACCCTGCACCTTTAGACAAGGGAAAAGGGTGTATAAAAGAAGGGGCTGTGACCCCATGAAAATGTTCTTGTGCTTGTGCTTACTTTGGGGAGGACACTCTGCCAGGAGGAACCGCCGCGGGACCCAGCTGCTGACTCCTGGGGGTCCCTGCGTGCTGGCCTGCCTGGCTGCGCCCTGCTGGGGTGTCCCCAGCCCCAAGGACTTTTCCTGCCTACTAGATCCCTTGCCCAGCCTGTGCCCTGGACGTTTTGGGCATAGCGCCTCATGAGCGCTATCTATCTCTCCGAGGACGGGGAGAGTGCTGGGGCTTCGCAGCGCTGAGCTGCCCATTGTGGAAGAGGGAATCCCCGGTGTAGGGATTCCCCCATGCTGCTAATGAGGCAAGAGCCCAACCCGCTTCATGATTATTTAAAAAGAGCGGGTGCCTACCCCGCATTTGCGTTTTATTCAAAACCGGGTGCCCACCCCGCGTTCTACCTGGTAAAAATCACCGCCGGGGCCCCGATCGTAAGGCGGAAGTCAGGCACGTCTGCCTGACCTAGGGCCGAGCCTGCGCCGGAAGGAGGAAGTCTAGCAAGGCTGCCGAGGCCCTGCGAGAGCAGCGCGGGGCTCCCGTGAGTAGGGAAGCCCCGCGTCAGTGCTGGCCTGATCGATGCGGAAGGGAAATAAAAGGAGAATCCAGGCGGGAGCCTACCCGCGCTGGTTCCTGCCAAGAAGAAGAGGAAACGGAGACTGTGCTCCGCGAGACCCTGAGACCGGCGGGAGCCCACCCCGCCATTGTGGCCTGGTCCGCCGTAAGAGCCCCGGTGAGCGAGGCTGAAGGTGAGAGCCCAAGGGAAATGGGATGCGGGAGGCCCCAGGAGAGTTGGCCAGGTCGAGGCACATTTTCGGTGCCTTCTCCCTCGGGTGTGCGAAAGGCCAGAGAAGTCGGGACGAGCTACCGGTGAGTGGGGGCTGAAGTGGTGGAGCGTTGGGGGTGCCAATTGAGGGGCACTAGGACGAGCCTGCGCCGGAAGGAGGCTCCCGAGGCACCGTGAGTGCCAGCATAGTTTCCCAGCTGCCCCGCCGGCCAGTGGGCAGCTGCAATGTTTGGCAGAGTTTATTTTGGAAGTCCCGGAGTGGGGCTTCCATGGCACGTGTAGTGCCAGTCTGTTTTCTTCACAGCTGAACAGCATTCACGGGCAGCTGCAGCGTTTGAGGGCAATTTGGATGATTAGAGTCCCAGTGGGGGCTCAGAGGGCACAGTGAGTGCCAAGGCATTTCCCCAGCTGCCCCACCTGACAGTGGGCAGCTGCAACGTTGCGCATAATCATTTAGAGAATCCCAGTGGGGGTTCCGTAGGCACAGTAGTGCCAGCCCCATTCTTTCCCTTGGAGGCATTTCGTTCAGAGCCCCAGAGGGGGCTCAGGGGCACGCTGGTGCCCATGCTCAGCTTCACAGCTGCCCAGCAATTAGTGGGCAGCTGCCACGTTCAGGCTTGTGCACTTGCGCACTCTTATTTCGCTGCTTTTGCAGCCAGCCCTGACATTCTGGACGTTGGGCATTTGAGCCCCTGGGAGAGGCCAGTTGGCCCAGGGCCAGTTTCAAGAGTGTGCGCCCGATTGGGGTACACTGTGTTCATGCTAATTATTGCCTAATGTGATTCATGCCTGACATGATTTCGGCATCCTATCTTTTATGTTACAGGATCTCGTGCTAAGTTCTAACTTTACCAGTAATTACTGGTTGTGGTTTACATTTTACTTACCTGTTCTGATGGTTCTGACCGTGGCCCGATTGGCATGGTCCTGTATATAATTCCCTGTGAATATTGCCTAGTGCCAGTTGGCACAGTGTATATTATGTGATTATGTTTCTAATGTATTTATGACAATACAAAGGCTATTTTTTATACAACCTTGTGTGGAGTTCCTTTTGTGGTGTGCCTAGTGTGTTGCTGCTGTGTGAGTGTGTTGCACAAACGCTTTACACATTGCCTCCGGGATAAGCCTGACTGCTCGTGCCAAGCTACCAAGGGGGTGAGCAGGGGTTATCGTCGGCGTGTAACTCCCTCACCCTGACTAGAGTGGTGGTCTCTGCCTGGCTTTGGCGCAAGCCTTAGCCAACCAGAGATCCCATTTCTAACAACGATGATGGATTCAACCCAGATCTGTGACTGGGGAGAGTGTTCAGCAAGTTACAGCGCTCCGTCCATCATCTCCTTGTGTTTGCTTTGTTCGCCCTAAGTTGCTGTGGCATGCCCAGACGGGTCCCTTTGCTCACTTTGCTACTGGATTCAAGCTAACCTGGCTGATGAGGCCGTTAGCGCGAAACTCTGTCCCAGGATGCTAGTTTCCGGTCCAGCGAAGACATGGCTTGGCAGTCTGCCTGGACTGTTCCCATGAGGCACAGGGTCAAGACCATCACAGCAGCTTTGCCTGAACTGGGGTGGTGAAGTGAATCAAAAGAACGATGATGGATCCAACCCAGATCTGTGACGGAGGGGGTTAGTGTCTGGAAAAGTTTCAAAGCGCCCAGTCCATCATCTCCTTGTGCTTGCTTTGATCGCCCTAAGTTGGCAGGGTACGCCCCAGGCGTGGGTCCCTCGCTCACTTTGCCCACTGGATTCAAGCTAGCCTGGCGGATGAGGGCTGTTAGCCTGAAACCGGTCCCAGGATGCTTGATCTCCGGTCCAGGCCGATGGTACTGCAAGGCTCGGCAGTTCGGGCTGGACTGTTCCCATGAGGCACACAGATCAAGACTGATTTCCATATAGCTGTGTCTGAACTGGGGGTGGGGAAGTGAGCTAAAGAATTCGCATGATGAGATCCAACCCAGATCTGTGACTGGGGGTGAGTGTCTGCAAAGTTCCAGCGCTCCGTCCATCATCTCCTTGTGTTTGCGTTGTTCGCCCTAAGTTGGCAGGGTATGCCCAGACGTGGTCCCTTGCTCACTTGCCACTGGATTCAAGCTAGCCTGGCCCATGAGGGACAGGTAGCCCGAGAGCCGGTCCCAGGATGCTTGTTTCCGGTCCAGGGAAGACATGTGGCTTGGCAGTTCGGGCTGGACTGCTCCCATGAGGCACGGGAGTCAAGACTGAATTGCCTGTGGCCATGTCTGAACTGGGGTGTGGAGGTAGGCTAAAGAATGATGTGATGGATCAAACCCAGATCAGTTGGACTGGGG
>CAWUFW010027024.1:0-29413 GCA_963921515.1 Calotriton arnoldi | reverse complement strand
TTGTACTTCGTTCAGTTACGTATTACTCGTCCCAGCTTGACAGCTGGGCTGTGGCTCATGTGCTTGCTCAGTCATGTCAGTGATGTGTATGCGAAATTGCTATGTGCCGTGTTGCTTTGACATGTGTCCTCTGCCATTTAACCCAGGCGGAGACCGAACATTGACCGCCCATACCAATTGCTGGCGGACATGGACGATACAGAGGTAATCAGGAAGTTTCGGCTGGACAGGCCAACTCTGCATCGACTGTGTGCCATGTTAGAGCCCCATCTCCGTCCCCGCAGGGTGTATCCGACTGCTGTCACCCCCACGGCTAAGGTGATGGCCGCCATGCATTTCTTCGCCACTGGGTCATTCCAGCACACAGTGGGCAGTGGAGGAGGGATGTCCCAGCCCATGTTCAGCAAGGTGCTGAGGGATGTACTGGCAGCCATGATGCTGTACCGAAACAGGTACATCAGATTCCCCAGGGCTCGTGAATTGGCGGCAGTGAAGGGTGCATTCTATGCCCTTGGCAGAATCCCACACGTCGTGGGAGCCATTGACTGCACACATGTTGGCCTTGTTCCACCACAGGCCACTGAGCACCTGTACCGCAACAGGAAGCACACGCACTCCCTGAATGTGCAAGTGGTGTGCCTTGCGGACATGGTGATCACCCACGTGTGTGCCAAGTTTCCAGGCTCGGCACATGACGCACACATAATGCGCAACAGCATCTTGCCACGACTGATGGCCAATCTGCAACAGGATCGTGGCTGTATTGTCGGTGAGTATGTGGAGTGGTGTAGCGTGCTGGTTGTGCGATGCTGTCCCCTGTCCAGTTGGAATAGCAACGGTTCTCTGTGTCCCTCACACCCAGGTGACTCTGCGTATCCGAATGGGGCATGGCTGCTCAGTCCATTGAGGAATCCTCGCACCCCAGCAGACGATCGATACAATGAGGCACATGGGAGGACCAGACGTGTGGTCGAGCGTACCTTTGGCCTCCTCAAGTCCAGGTTCAGGTGCCTGGACCGCACCGGGGGTGCACTGGCGTACTCCCCACAGAAGGTGTGCCAGATAGTGGTGGCGTGCTGCATGCTGCACAATCTGGCCATTCGGAAGCA
Source organism: Calotriton arnoldi (assembly GCA_963921515.1). Classification (NCBI taxonomy): domain Eukaryota; kingdom Metazoa; phylum Chordata; class Amphibia; order Caudata; family Salamandridae; genus Calotriton; species Calotriton arnoldi. The sequence goes on along the minus strand of CAWUFW010027024.1, from coordinate 28,304 downwards.
GATCCCCCTCATTGTGGATGACGGAGATCAACCAGGGCCCCAGCCCGCAGACCAGGACAGCTCGAGTGAGGTGGACAGCGGAGAGGAGGAAGCTGGGAATGTGCACCAGCAGCTCATCGCCCGCTACTTCACTTGACGGTGAGTGTCCATGTACGACGGATGATGTGTCTGTATCTGTGCAGGTGTGTGTGTGCTGTGTCAGGGTGGCCGTATGTTCACTGCGTGCAGTGTGTCAACGCTCCATGGCCAGGGTAGTATGCCACTGTTGGTGACTGTGGCATTGTGCCCTATTGCTCTGTGCGATGTGTGTACATTGCTTGTAGTTGTTGACATGTACTGTGTGATGGGTGTGTGACACACTCATTGAATGTGCTCCTGTTCTGTCTCCCACCCCTAGGTCCCTACAGGTCCTCCGGATTCCATTGCCATGCCACGCATCAGGTGCCTTTCCGCCCAAGGTGGCCGTTGTATTCCGTACAAATAAAACACAGGGCACAAACAGCAATTAGTGAAAAAGGTGCATTTATTACAAACTGTGACATGTGATTGTGTGTAAGGTGATGACAAAAGTGGTGCGTGCAGTGACAATGAGCTGTCGGTCATGGCTGCGTGATGATCAGGGTGTACCCACTGGTTCTATGTCCATAGTCCAACACACACATGCCATCCAGCTGGCTGTGTGGAGTGGGATCGTAGAGCAAGTCAATGCAGTGGCTGGTCAAGGAAGGCTGGCAGAAGGCTGGCTGGCTGCCTCACTTGCAACTGGAGCGTGCGAAGTCCTCCCGGGAGATCTGTTTCCTCTTCGGACGGCCCCTTCCACGTTTGGGAGGGGGTGTGTGGTGGCGACCTGCTGGTGGTGGGTGAGGTGTGCTCACTGGCTGTGGACGCAGGGGAAGTGGACACTGCTGCCCGACCCTGCGCCCTAGCAGGTGGTGGCGGAGGTGGTGTTGCTGGCCTTGCCTGTGACCCCACCGCCACCACCAGCTGGCCCATGAGGTCCACGAGTTGGTCCATACGGGACACGAATTGGCCCATATGGGCGTCCATGGACCTCAGCACCCCCAGCACCTCCCGCGTGTCAGTAGCAGACCTGGCCCATTGTCCTTGGGCCTCTTCATAGGCCCCAAGGACTCTGGCCATTTGAGGCAGGGCATGGCTCCCAGGGGAGGCTGGCGTTTCCTGACCCTGCTCCTCCTACCAGTCCTGCTGCCACCGGCCTGCCCACTAGCCACATTGCACACCACGGTCCTCGCTGTGGCTCCCAGGGTGGATCCAGTCGGCCGGGCCACCACCTGCGCTGGGGCTGGTGCCAGCGAAGACGTGGTGGTGGTGGAGGCGGTGGTGGTCGGTGCGGCGATGGTGGCGGTTGCGGCAGTGGTAGTGGCCGCAATGACCGTGGGTGTGGCCGCAACGACAGTGGCAGCAGGGGACTGGGACTGTTCAGCATCCCTGGATGATGGGTTGGTGGGTAGGAGGGGTCCTGGGGAGCGGCTGGGCCCTGCCACGCCAGATGGGCCAGCTTGGTGGTCCGTGTCCGAAGAGGAGGACAGATCCTCCAGATCCGTGTGTCCTCGTTGGGGGCTTGTGGGCTGGCTGTGCTGGCTGCTGTCTCCATCCCCAGCATCCAGCAGTTCGTCACCTGTGGAGAGAATGAGATTTGTTATTGTGTTGCACCTGGCGAAGTATGTATTAGTCGTCTGACATTGGCAGTTCGTGCAATCTCGTACATGGGTTTCCCGGAGGCGAGTGTGTGGCTGTGGCATCTGTAGTTGTGTGTGCTAGGCAATGGGACTGTGTGCTGTGCACATGTGGCATGGGACGGATTGGCCATGCCGATGGGTGTGTTGCTGTGCCCCTACTCATTGTGACTCTGGTGTATGCGGGCTCCTGGCCCATCCTGGGTCTGGTTTGTACTTTGCTTTTGGAGTTCATATGGAACGCTTAGGAACGCATATGGCAACATGGGGGCCATGCCCCAGATTCGCATTTGGGAGGGGATATGCTTTTGGGGTTCAAATGGAACGCTTAGGAACGCATATGGCAACATGGGGGCCATGCCCCAGATTCGCATTTGGGAGGGATATGCTTTTGGGGTTCAAATGGAACGCTTAGGAACGCATATGGCAACATGGGGGCCATGCCCCAGATTCGCATTTGGGAGGGGATATGCTTTTGGGGTTCAAATGGAACGCTTAGGAACGCATATGGCAACATGGGGGCCATGCCCCAGATTCGCATTTGGGAGGGATATGCTTTTGGGGTTCAAATGGAACGCTTAGGAACGCATATGGCAACATGGGGGCCATGCCCCAGATTCGCATTTGGGAGGGGATATGCTTTTGGGGTTCAAATGGAACGCTTAGGAACGCATATGGCAACATGGGGGCCATGCCCCAGATTCGCATTTGGGAGGGGATATGCTTTTGGGGTTCAAATGGAACGCTTAGGAACGCATATGGCAACATGGGGGCCATGCCCCAGATTCGCATTTGGGAGGGGATATGCTTTTGGGGTACATGCTGTGAGCCATGGGTGCCGAACGTGACATGTGTTGTGGCAGCATGACAGTGCATGGTCTGAGGTGTGTGCATGCCTGACATGCCCTGCATATTTGCTGTCTGTTGTGATTACTGGACATGGCATTGGACGCATCGTTATGAGTGAGTGATAGTTGTGTGCCAGCCAACGTATTGCAGTTGTCCCATCTCCTTGGTGTGCGTGCTGCCCTGTGCCATGTGCATCACTGCAGTGCTCGGGGGGTGTGGCCCATGTTGTGTGTTGTTGCTCACAGTGTGTCGTGCGCTTAATTGACTTCTGGCACATGGTTGGTCATGGGCATGTGTCTTAGCGTGACTGCTGTATGTGTGGCAGCTGTGCGGATGACATGCCTTTCATGAGACTGGGGCTGACGGATGGGATGGATGGTATGTTGTATGTGCATGGTGTGTCTGTGAGTTTGATGGGTTCAGTGGTGTTCGTGTGCATTTATGTTGTTCCGCTCTGTTGCGTCTAGTGTTGTTTGTCTTACATAGGCGTAGTTGTGGGGTGTGGGGTTGACAGGCAGTGGGGGCTACATGGACAGGACTTCAATGGTGTTTCGGTTGTGTGTGATGAGTTGCACAGTGGCTGCCGTGTGGGACTATATTCAGTGTGGCTTGTGCATGCAGACGTGGCTCCTTGGGTGTTGCTATGTCTGTGATGGGTCATGTGGGGTGTGAGTCTGTTGTTCATGTCCGTGTGCACATTGTTCACTTGTTCGTGACGGTGGGCGGTGCTGCGTGTTCGTCTGCTACGTGACATGTCCCATGTGTTGGTGGTGTTATGGTCCTCATGCCTCCAGTAATCCAGCCCTGTCCAGTTTCCCACCTGCAAGTTGTTCGTGCGTGCACTGTACTGGATGCCACATGGCTCTAAGCGGGGGTGCTCCATGTTGCAGGTCTGTGGGGGTGGGGGGTGTTGTGGGTCGTGGGGGTGGCTGTACACCCACTGACACCGATTGCTGTGGCCCGTGATGTCTGCCTTTCGGCTGTCGTTGTGCACTGCGGTGGCTGACACGTGGCTGTGGGGTCTGGGGGATGCTCCTCCTTGCTGTGCTATGGGACTGGGGCCTGGTGTGTGTTGTACTTGGGCTGTCCACCGTCCCACCCACTGCACTTTGTGTTCCTGCCACTTACCTGTTACTTGTCGGTTAGTGCAGCTGTGGCGGACACATGGGTGTGGTGGGTGCTCGTTGTGGCGCTTCTGGCATATTTGGGGACCTGTTGGTGGTTACGTGGCTGGCTTAGTGTACACATGTCCCCACGCATCTTACAGTTGTTCGGTTTGGGCTGTGTGTGGTAGTGTCTGTTGCATGTGTGTGTGATGTGTTGTGTATTGTGTGCTGGACATGGGGGTGTTTGTCCCTGGGAGCTGTGGCATGGTAGTTGCGCATGTGAGTACATAGCGGTGTGCTGGTATACATTAGTTTGTACTTACCAGCCTCCACTCCCCCTGCTAATCCGGCGAGGATCTCCGGATGGATTACGACTCGCACCTTCTCCTCCCACGCTTTGAAGGTCTTAAAGAGCGCGGGATTCCCTCCGCCAGTGACGGCAGCCAGCTCTCTGTTTTTGCCCTCCTTCTTCTTGACCAGGCTCTTTACGTCATTCCAACGTTTGTTAATCTCGACTCTGTTTCTGGGCAGGGTCCCGACTGCATTGACCTGGTCTACGATCCGGTTCCACATTCTGTTTCTGGTGGCTAGTGGTGTGTGCTGGACCATGTTCCCATAGATTTGTGGGTACACCTTGATGATCTCGTCGACCATGACCGTCAGCTCCATGGGCGTGAACTTGGGCATCCTTTGTGGTGCCATGGTGTTTGTGGTGCTGGTGTGGTGTGTGTTGTGTAATGTGCAGGGGGTTTGTGGTGCCGGGGTGTGGTGGTGGTGGTGTTTGGTGGTGGTGGTGGTGGTGGTGGTGGTGGTGGTAGTGATGTGTGCGTTTCTGTGGTGTGCTGCTGTCCTTGCTGTGTCACTGTGTCCTCTCCTCTCCTCTCTGGTTTGCAATGTAGCAAGGGGTTGTAGTCTGTGGGAGTGCTGCTTTTGTACTCACCTATGTGGGTGTGTCCTCATGGTCTGTTGTTTTCAGGTGTGTTGTGTCTGGGGTTCTGGCCTTTGTATTTTTTGTTTGTCCGGGGGGTGTTTTCGGGATGTGTACTGTGCTTGTGTATTTGTGCGTGCCTTGCTGTGTGGACTTGTTGGCCATGTTGTGTGCTATTGGTTTTGTGTGCGGATGGTTTCTGTGCAGGTACGTTGGCGCCATGGCTTCTGCCGTGTCGATTCTCATCGGCGTTGTTTGCGCTGGCGGGCGGTATATTTGTGGTTTTCCGCGCTCATGGCGGTGCGATCGTAATTTCACGTGCGGTGTGTCGGCCGTGTGGGCGGGCGGTTTTGTGTTGTCGTGCGTGTTTCCGTCCGTGGCGGGCGGTTTGACTCAGACTCGGACGATGGCGGGCGGTATTTTGTGTGATTTTTCCGCCGATGGCGGTTTCGGTTTGTGTAATCGTAATGGCGTGGTCGGTGTTCAGACGGTGTGTGCGGGCGGATTTTTGCCGCTTCCATGCCTGGCGGATTTATTTACGCCGGGTATCGTAATGGGCCCCTTAGTGTTTTATGTGTTTGACTTTGTGTCGGATGTATTTAGAATGTTATGTAGTTTTAGTTATCTGTTTATTATGTGTTTTGGTGTATTTTATGTTGATATTTGTTGTTGTGGGTTTGTATTTTTGTTGTGGGTGGGTTTTGTTTAATTTTTATTTACAGGTCCTCGGTTTGGTGCACGGATGGAGTTGTTCACGCGTTTTTTTTTTTCAAATAAAGGATAATGTTGTTTCTTGTTTTATTACAAGTTACTGTACATTTCCTTTTTCTTCGAGTTGTTGGAGCGTTTTTCAAAAACTATTTTCGGGTTTTTAAGGGTTTGTTATTCAGAGGATTGCGGCGTTGGATTTCCCTTTTCTACAGTTGTATTATTACTTTTTTTTTCGGTTTCCTTTTTTAATGGATTAATTTTTCCTTAGATTGGTGTGTATTTTTTCGTTTGTGAGGACATTCTACAGCTACATAACTGTAAGTCATTTTTTTATTGTTGTGGGTGGGAAATGTTTATATTTTCTTTCTCTTCTTTTTAATATTTATATTATGTCATATAATTTTCAGTTATAGTTAAAATTTTATGACATAAGTATATTTATTAATTGTAAAAAAGAGAAAATCTTTGTTTTTATGTTTTCTATGTTTCAAAAGTTTGCTTTTTGGTTTAATTTAGAGAATTGATTTTGCAATTATGTCTAGATATTCTAGACCTTGGGTATTTGGGTACATCCTAGTTTTATGTTGGAGGTATTCGTACATGGTTTTGGTTTGTTTGCTTAGTTTAGGTCCTATTTTGCTTAGAGATTGCTCTAGTCTGAGTTCTTGGTTCTTTGGGGCCTATTACGATGGCGGTCGGGAAACCTCCCCGACCGCCATGGTAGCGGGAAAAGACCGCCCGCATGTACAGCGACATCACCGCCGGTCTAATTACGATGACCCACGGTCGAAATCTGAGCACGGCGGTCTGATCGCGGGCCTTAACATTGCGGCGGTTGCTGCTGCCCGCAGCACCGCCGCGATGCCGAAAGGAGCATGTCCTGCATTTCCCTGCACTGCGTGGCAGGCACTGCAGAGTGCCTGCCACCTGGTACAGGGAAATGTAGGGAGGACCATGGGTACCCCCAGTGCACCCCCAACACATTGGGGGCCCGCAACGGGCCCCGGAAGGCAATCACTGCATGCCTTTCCATGGCGGTTTGACCGCTGAGGAAAGGCTGGCTACCGCCGGCATCATAATCCTGCCGGCGGAGATTGGTCTGCACCGCCACCATTATCCCGGCCCTGCTCCGTCCGCAAGGCAGGAGTGCGGATGGCAACCGGCGGAATAGCGGCGGTCGGAATTTCCCACCGCCGCGGTCACCACCGCCATCCTAATATGACCGGCCGTTTTCTTGGTTGCGATGGTGGGCGGATGTCAACCGCCGGTTCGGCGGGCACCACCGACGGACTGGCGGCGGACATCCGACCGCCATCGTAATAGACCCCTTAGTTCCTTTCTAATAGCTTCAATACGTTTATGTAATGTTGGCTGTCCTCTTCCAATTATGGCTTGGAAGGCATTATGCCATCCTTCCACTGCATTGTTTGTTTTGGCTTTTTGTGCCAAAGTACTGGCATACACATTCCACCAGGGTATTTGAAATTTAGGTTGTCTACGATGTCCTGATCTATGTAACCTTCCCAACCAGGTGTCTTCGAAGTAGTTGAGCAGGGGACTTAATTTTGTTTCATTGGTTTGATAGAAAGGACTTTCTATTAGTAAGCTATAGTGATTGGCTACTTCAGTAGTAGGTACGTAGGCCAGGGCGATTAATTTTTTAATTTGGAAGGCAAAGTTGCTGTTACTTGAATATTCTATGGTTAAAGTAGATTTTTGTAGGTGCCTCCATATGCTTTGGTTAAATGGTAGTAGCACCCTTGTATTGCAGTGTGTGGGTAAAGTTTGAGTATTGCCTGAATCATTGCCTGTTCAAAATCTATTATTATTCTTTGAGGATAGTAATTTTCATTGAATTGTTTTATTGTAGTTAGTACTTCTATATAGGTGGTGTTATTTTTATTAGGGAGTAATGCGTAAATGAATGGGATATTTGTCTCTTCAAATTCACCATGAATTGTATACAGTTGATAAAATGGTTTGGGCCCAACTTTAAAGGTTCCGTCCATCATCCACGTTTCGCAGTTTTTAAGTTTTTGCAAATTAGTGTTAGTTGCAAAGATAATAATTCTTTTCTCGTGACTTTTATTGTCATAGAGTAAGAATGTTTCTTCTTTGTGGGTGATGGTGTATTCTGGGAGTATTTGGATTTCTCCAAATGTTTGGGGGTGGGTGGAGTTGGATCTGAAGTTCTTTTAGTTTTTGCTATTAATCTTTTTATGTTGGGTATGGAAGGAAGTTGTCCTGTGACATGTTCTGGTACTGTGGTTAAAACATTTTTTAGAATTTGAGTACTTGTCTGCTGGGAACTTTTGCTTACTTCCCTTATTGTCTCTAGGGCATCTCTTACTTCTACTTCAGTCACATTGGGGGATGGTTGTGCTCTCTAACATTCACAACATTTAAATCTATTGTAGTAGCTCTTCCATAACAGGCATTGGCATAATATTTGCTACATTTCCAATGAGTTTTATTTTCTATCACTTGTTCTTGGGTGTAAGTGTAACCCATGTAGCAAAGCATTAGTTTCCCCTTTTGAGATGTGATAAACTTTGCACCTTCTGCCATTTTCGGGGTATATCTGTGAAGATATATAAATATGTATTTAGTTAATATGCTATTGTGAATTATAATAGTGCTAGTATTATTAAAAATATAGAAAAATACTTACATTAGTTTTCTTTGACTTTTGTTGAAGGGATAATTTGCTGCTTGTTGGTTTTTCACTGTTTTATTTTCTGTTGGTGTGAAAAAAATGTTTATGTTAGTTACATGAGAGATATGTTTGTAATTTATTTGTATTGTTTTTTATTTAGCACTGAAGCAAATAATACTTACTTTTTGTATTTGATTATTTTGATTTCTTTGATGTTTTTTGTAGGTGCAGTTTGTAAAAGCTGTGAAGAAAAATGCGTTTATTAGTTATGTTTTGTACTTTAGATATTTGTAAAAAAGTAGAGCTATTTACTTTCTTTATAGGTTAAGTTTTACATGTATTATTTATACTATTTATTATGTTGAGTTGAATAAGGTACCTAATAATATATTTGTGTTGTTTTTTATCGTTTTGGTTGTATTGCAATTTAGTTTTATTTAAAAAAGGGGAACATTTAATTATTTTAGTGATTTAAGGTAAGGATGTCGAGGCATTTATATTTAGAAAAAAAGTTTTATTCTTACCTGTGTTGTAATATAATTTGATATAGTAGTTTGTGTAGATTTTCTTTCTTCTCTGGTCTCTCTCGCGCAATGTAACGCTCTCCCTCCGTGTTTGGCCAATAAACAGCAAATTTGTGTTAATTGATTGTTTGTTTTTATAGTGTTTAGTTAATTAGTTAACATTTTCTATTGGTTTGTGTGTTTTTAGTTTAAAATCATTGGTTGAGATACGTTATTTGAATTTTTTAGCAGTTACCTTTTAATTAGGTAAATATATGTAATGTTTATTTAATGTTTATATTTATGTTATTTGTTGTTGTTATTTAAATATATTTGTAAATAAATGTAATTTATAATATTTATATTTGTTGTATATTATATATATGTAATTTTTGCATTGTTGGAAAGTAATTTAATGTTATATTGTGAATGTATTTATTTATTTGGGTTAGTATAATGATATTTTTTTTTAATCATTTACTATTTTTTATATATGTTGTCATAATCTATTATAATTATTTGGGATATGTTACTTAATTAAATATTTGTAAATTGTGTTTATTCAGCGTTTTGATATTATTTATATGTATTTTAGCAATATTTGTGTAGTCGATATTGGTATTCTCGATATTTTTGTTGTGTTTCATTATAACTTAATGTTATCGATATTTTAGTTGGCTATATTTTTGTTGGCGATATTTTTGTACTCGATATTTATTTAGGCGATTTTTTTTATCGATATTTGTGTAATTTCTTGTTTAAGTATAGGGTGTCGATATTTGTGTGTACGATATATTTGCCGCAACATTTTTGTAGTTCTGTGTTTTTGTAGTCGATATTTCATCAGTGATCCCTCAATAGTATGCTATACAAAGTCGCATTTCATTGCATGACTTACTTCCACTCAGCTCACCCTTGAGAAAATCAAGCCTTTTCATGTAGTGCAATGACTAAGCTATAGACACTCTACCCCTCCCTAGGCAAAACTGGTCCTGTTCTTGTGCATTTGTTTGGATTCCTATGCCAGGATCCACTCTGTATGGCTGTCAGGTCTCCATGGGGGGACACCTAATGCCAACTCTCACTTAAGCTTTATTCAACCCCTCCCTGCTGTAAAAGAATGCATATTAAGCAATGGTCTCTCTCAAACCAGGAATCCAAACAAGCACAACCTTGAAGTCTCACATCAGGGCTTGTATTCATTAGGTTTAGGCAGATTTAAAGAGTAAATCTGAAACAGACTATGAAAGCTCTCCCACTCACAGTTTGCTGTGAGATGCTTTATGCCTCATGCCAGTCACAACCACTTAGTCATAATGTCGCTGACATTTCCGCTTGGGCTGGCAGCCAATGGGAGTGGGAAATGAAACTTGCTGACACCTCGCAAACAGCTGGTCTGAAAAATATGCAATTATGGTGCCAACTGTGCACGTTTTTCAGAAACCTAGATTTTGGAAGCTTTCAGCTTTTGTTTCATAGTTCTGACTAACATTTAGGGGCACGTTTTATAAGCTTGATTAGCAAGAATGCTAAAAAAATGAATGCAAAGCACATTGTCCCTTCAATACGTCTGTTCAATTTTTCTGTGAAGATTAATGCAAAAAGGGAACTTAATTTTGAAGGCCTCAACTCTCCCTGGAAACATACCAGCTGAGAGTTTACTCTTACAAAGGTACAGATGATTTGAAAGAATATTAACAGAAAAGGTCAAGCGAATACATTAACTAAGGACGTGCACCCATAGCCATTATGCAAATGGGCCTACTGTTTGTGTACACATTTTTCTTAAAGCGTGGCTATTTAAGCACAAAAATAATGTGTAAGGACTATGGCAGTGTTTTCAGGAAAGATAGTGTCATTGCTTGGCTAGGGCACTGTATACTTTTTTTGATAACCACATTTTATTGATTTATGCATACAGTGACAACAAAACACAACCAAGACCACAACCCATCCTAGCACAACACTGCACGGTATGAGGCGTAATTGAGTCTTGAACATTGCCCGCATCTGGTCCGTGATAGTCCGACGATTTGACCCATATCTTCCCATGTTTCCAGGGACACATAGCCTTGTAGATGAGCCGTTCTTGTTGAGCACACCAATCCACACCATGTTGACACTCCGCCAAAGTGGGGGAATCCGGAGACCCTCCAGTTGCGGGCGATGCCTGCTTGGCAAGCAGTGTAGCATCCCCAATAAAATTACGTTCCATTCTCTGCCGGCCCACATTATCCAGCAGCCCCAGCAAAGCAATGCTAGGATTAAAGTCCAAGGACTGGTCCAAGACTGATGAGAGCTCCCTCCATATTCTCTCCAAATATGGCACCAGTCTCAGGCAGGACCAGCCAACATGGAAAAAATCTGCTTTCGGCCTAGAGAACCAGCAGCAGTTAGCCCAGAGGATCTCACCAGCTCAGTGAAGCCGTCGGGGTCATGTAAGTAATGTGTAGGTAATTAAGCTGAAACAGCCAAAGGCATGTGGAGATAGCCAGCGCCTCAGGAGCAATCTTAGCCTTGCACTACTCGGCACCCCCAAGCTCCCCCACCCAAGCCTCCCATATCCATCTCAGCCTAGGGAAATGGTCCAGGGCGTTGATGGCTAAGGAGCAGTACAGCTGAGTAATGGCTGCCTCTTGCATTTTTCCCATTAACAATTCAGCTTCAAGAGAGCTTAATTCTTGGACCAGGGTGTTAGGGGAAACGTTAGCTGACAGTGCATGGAACGACTGCAGATATTTGTGGAATTGGGTGCAAAAGGTTTGCATCGCTCTTGCAGGTCCCCAAACGCCAGGATATGAGTACCTGCCCAGACATCCCCCAGGTAAGTAATGCATATCTTAATCCATTTCACAAAGCCCTCATGACCTGCAGTATGGTGCAACCATGTCTCCTGCCAGAGGGAGGACATCCCTGTATGCCTATGATCCCGACCCACAAACTGAAGAGCCAACCACCCACATAGCAGGACCGCCTGGGTGGCCTCTGGGAGACTGTGGTGAATCGAGGTCCAACAGAGCGGGATCAAGAGCTCTACAAGGCCAACCAAGGTTAATTCCACTTGGTAGGTCGGGTCATCCCGCCCCCCATGAAACCAATCATGAATCAACTGCAAGGCTAGGTAATAACACTGCAAATTCGCCATACCCATCCCACCGTCATAAGGAGATTGCCGGCTGTTGACAAAAGCCATGCAGGGCAACAAGCCTCCTATAGGAAAGTGCAGATAGTAGAGGTGAGTGATTAGAACCACCGCCTAGTAATTGGTTGAGGAAAGTTGAAAAAAAAGAAAGAAAGCGTGGCAAAATCATAATTTCTACAAGGGCCACTCTCCCCAAGACATGGAGCGGGAGACGCCCCCACTTCTGTAGGTCTCCCCTCATTCTTGCGACCGGGGGAGGGGGTCAGATTAAGGCTACATGTCAGGTCTGGTAAGCGTGAGATGTAAACGTCCAGGTATTGGAAGGATAAGTGGTGCACAGGGATCCCAGAGAGCCAAGAGCAGACACTTGAATCACCGTAAATAGGGAGCAACAGGGATTTGGATTTGTTCACTCGGAGCCCGGAGGTCTCCTCAAAAAATTGCAAGGATTTCTAAACATTGAGAGCCTGAGGTCTGTGGATTTGCTAAGAAAATGAAAATGCCGTCTGCGTACACTGTGATCTGTTCCTCAGGGCCACCATGCCACGACCACCCCTGCACATCAGCATTGCATTGAATCAGCCATGCCAATGGCACAGTTGCCAAAGCAAATAAAAGGGTCTCCCTTGCCAGGTCCCTCTACAAATAGGAAAAAAGGAGGAGAGAATGTCATTGACCTGAACCTGGGAGATCAGACGGCATACAGGAGGCCAACATGAGTATGAAAGTGGATCCCAAACTCAGCTTTTTCCAGCACGGAACTCAAGAAGACTGTGTCAAATCCACTAGCAACAGGGCTGACGGGCATCGGAGACTGGGGGCCTGAGAGAGGCCTGCCTGAACCCTTTATATGCAGTGTTGAGTACCACGGGTTGGCATAAAGCCAAGCTGGTCCAGATGGATCAAATAGGGTATGGCATATTACAGTTGATTAGCCAGAACCTTGGCAAACACCTTAATCTCTGACCTAATAAGGGAAGTGGGTCTATATGAGGTACACCTATCATACAGCAGGCCTGGTTTGGGGATCACCACAATCATGGCCAAATTCAACCATGAGGGGAAGGTTCCCAACTCTACTGCCTCGCCATACAACGCCAACAAATGGGGGAGCAAAAGACTCCAGAACCTCCGATAGTAGTCGACAGGGAACCCGTAATGGCCCAGTGTCTTGCCCAAGGGCATATCCGATAGCACCTCCCCGATTTCTTCAACAGTAAGTAGTTGTTCAAGATCTCTGGCCAACACTGAAGGAATAGAGGGGAGCAGAATGTCCCGAGGAGGTCTAGGTTGACATTCTTATAAAGTGTTGTAGTGTCTGCAAAGACTTGCGCAATGTCAAGGGCCCGCTTGTACAAGTGCCCCCCCGTGCACTATACACTTTCAGGTAGATAACAAATAATGTTTTTTGGGACAGAAACTAAAAGATCAAGCACCCTTGTCACCTTTCAAGTCAACAGTTTATTCTGTAGGATTATTAAGGATATCCACATGCTTCAATGTGCCTGATAATTTTCAGTCTCCTTCACCAATTTATTCTTTTGTATAGCCTATTCCGTTATTGCTTGAAGCAAATGTCAATCAAATTTAGGATCAGGTCAGAGAAGTATTTAAAGTCACATCTTTAGCTATTGTCTTTTAATATGTGAGTCCTCTTGTGTAAAGATTGCTTCTCGTTGCAGTGCAGAGGCAGTGAAGTGTGCAATCCAGAGGCAGTAAAGTGAAGCATCTGTACACTTCAATGGAAGTGTATTTATGCTCTTAAAAGTGTTTGTACACTTTTTTGGGAACTACACCGTTAATGATTTTGCACCTAAATTTTTATTTTGCATCTAGATATTTTTTGCTCCCCCGAAATCTGATTAGTGCCCTTAAAAGAGTTTCTGCTTCACTGCTGAAGTTGTACTAAGGATGATTTATTGTGATTATGTACCTAAATTTGATATACTAGCAAATATTCTGTGACCAAAAAGAGGTTTTTTTGGGGGGATTTCAAAAATGGTCATTAGCATAACGATGATATAATTACAATTGACATCATGTGATCTATCACCTTAAAAAACGTGTGAACCAATGACTACAGTAGACTCAGATCTTTCCAACAAGTCGTAGGCCACTGACAAATCTTATCAGCAGATACACTAACTAGAAAAAAAGAGCCGGTAAAGTAGCTCAGTGGGTGCATGTTGCTACTGCAGAAAAGTCTCAGCCTAGTTAGTTTAATTGAACTGATTCAACAACTCCCAGAATGCAAGCACTCCCAAATAAGACTTGTAGGCTAGAATTATTATTCCTGTAGCAGGAAGTCAGCTGATAATACTACTTTCTGGTTCGCCAATTCTTCATCTCCCTTCCATGCCCCCATCAACATTATCATCCACCCACCTCAAACACACTAGCCTCATACTGGAAGGAAGAGTGTTGCAGAGAAGGTTGACACTATGTTGCTGCACAATAGGAAAAGGAGACTAATTACCAAGTGAGCAACATAAGGCTGCAAATAGTTCTCTGCAAAGTTTAAGTCAGATTGGGAAAGTGGGCCAAACACCTAATAACGGGACTGTTTGGAAACTGATTTCTACTTTCTGGAGTGTTACGTTATTGTAACTTAAAATAAATATTTCAGCTTAGGTTTCTGAAAATTGATTACTGATAAAGGAGCATGCTTACAGATACTAAGGATCTTTATTCATTTTAGTGTCATGCTCTCAGGCTTAAAGTTGACGTCAGTGCATAATTTGATTCAGTGGTTGCATGTGAGACCGACAAGCACTAATTTTTGGGGACTAGACTCAGCAGCGGTTCTTCTGTATTGGCGGAGGTGCGTCGCCCTCCCTGCCAGCACTTTCAAAAATGTAATAAATAAAACAATACCCGTTTTATTATTATTTTATTTTTCTTGTGCTGAGTCTTGGGGTGGGGTCAGGGTGGTGATAGGCTGGAGGGGGAGTGGTGGGCACTGCCTTTACTGCGCATGTGGGTTTGGCTGGCCGCCTGACATTAGCCACAGTGGCATAGTAAGGGGGGCAGTCAACCCTGGGCGGCACGTGTTTTGGGGGTGGCGGCCTCCCCCCGCTCTTACCTGTGGCTGCATGGGGTTCATTCGCCAGAACCCCCCCGCTCTTACGGCTGCCACAGGCGGCAAAGGCTGGGACCGACATGGCGGCATAAGGCCTAGCTGCGTCACTGGCCGGCCAAACCCACATGCGCAGTGAAGCTCTCTCCAACCACAGCTGCATTGCTGGCGTTGGAGAGAGCAGCGACCCAGTCTGTCCTGGAGTGCAAATCATCGGCACTCAGGCCAATCCTGAAGCTTCTCTCATTCATGAGAGCAGCTTCAGGATTGGCCGCAGGGCAGGCTGGGAGCCTGTGCAAGCCTGCATTGGAGAGGAGTGGAGCAGAAGAGTGCGACGCAATGCTGGAGGCAGCAGGTAAATTCTTTTGATTCTTTTTTCTTTTTGTTTCCATTGTCCCCCATCTCCCCGCCCCCATCCGCCTCTTTTCTCCGACATGAGCCTCTCTTGCTAACACTTATTTTTTCTCAGAAGACTTGGACCCAGTGCATAGAAGAGAAAAACACAAAAGTGTGAAAGAATCTGAGGAAGGAAAAGAAGGAAAAACTGTCACAAAGGAAGGAAACAGGGATGAGGCAAAATGTGAAAGAGTGAGATAAAGGGAGAGTCTGGTGGTGGATCAAAGTGGGCATGTGGTGGATCAGGACTACACAGTCTGTATTTGGCACTTCTGACATTCGATAGCACTGGCATCATACTTCTGAGCAGAACTTAGTGAGGAGTGTAACCTAGCATTAGTGCTATTTTCTTAGCCCAAAATGAATCCTCCTGTCCACAATGGACCTGAGGATGCATTTTGTGCATAAAATATAGCGCTAAATGCAACAGAACACAGACAGCAGCAGCTAGTTTCCACTTGTGCTCGCTAAGTTCATTGGGTCCAATTCACAAAAGTAATCTGAGACAAAAACCTAACTTTACGACTTTCGGTATTCACAAAGGGCATTTAGGAGTAGTAAAGTTAGGAATGCTAACTTTACTACTCCTAAATGCCCTTTGTGAATACCGAAAGTCGTAAAGTTAGGATTTTGTCTCAGATTACTTTTGTGAATCGGCCCCCTAGTTCCTGTGGTAAAGATTTTGTGCCAAATTACTCTTAATTTCATGAACGGGAGTAATCACTAAAATCACTCCGATTGCACCAGCCTAAACAAGTCCCCAGACTCAAGTCACTTTAATTCATCCACATTGAAAGCCATACAACACATTCATACTTAAGCTTAGAAGGAAAAGCCAGGCATCTTGACTTGCCTTCATGGCCTCTCAGTGGCTGGAAAGAATGATGGGGCATATTATCAACGTGATTATCGCCGCTTTAGCTGGACTTTTTCCCGCTAAAGTGGCGATAATTCTATCGCCTTATTAGCAAGCTGTCGCTAACTGCTGTTAGCGACAGCTTCTAGGCGATAGCGACCGTGTTGGGTGCCGCTTTGCATGCCAGCGATATTTATCGCTAATGGCATGCAAAGTAGGCGTTCCCAACCTAAAAGCGACTGGAAACAGTCGCTAAGGTCGCTATCGCCTATTAGCGAGGCAGGGGAGGTGATTAACGAACCAGCGCTAAACATGTTTAGCGCTTGTTTGTTAACGCCTGGTCCAGACCTGACTTAGCCATGTAATCCAATGGGAGGTGGATTACATGGCCAAATCCCCCTCGCCCTATTAGCAAGCTAACACTGGTCACAGTGCGAATATCGCTTATTTTCAAGCGATATTCACACTGTTCTCCAGGGTTTCTATCGCTTTGGAGATAAGCGTTGCTGATAGCACGCTATCTACGCGATAGAAACCTGCGATAGCCGGCGATAATTATCCTGGCGCTAACTGCGCTTAGCGATAATTATCGCAGGTTATTGCTAATAGGCCCCAATGATTTTCAGGCCACCTCTGCCAGTCTGTTCTGAAGCTTGCTTATATTATTTTAATTTCATATGTGAGGAATTGCTGTGTGAATCCTTCTCAGGTTTTAGGATGTTAGGGTAAAAACCATAGGTGGTAATGCTGCTGTAAAAGTGGCAGCATACTACCAAAAAAGGTAGGGTTGGCAGGCATGATGTGACTTTGCTCCTAAATGTTATGCCAGATGCTGCTTACTCTGCACCATGAATGATTTTGCATCTCTAAGTGATTATGCACCAAAATGGAACCTGTGCTCCTAAATGTTTTCCACACTCAGGCTGATACTGCAGCAAATGTGCAGCAAATTTGATTTTTCATCTCAGTGTGCTTACTGAATCACATATTTTATACCTAATGTGACAT
The DNA here is from genome assembly GCA_963921515.1 of Calotriton arnoldi. Taxonomy (NCBI): domain Eukaryota; kingdom Metazoa; phylum Chordata; class Amphibia; order Caudata; family Salamandridae; genus Calotriton; species Calotriton arnoldi. Next base: position 11,376 of record CAWUFW010027024.1, on the reverse strand, counting down.
CTTACTACCACTCTTTCACTCTGTACTGACTGATTTTACACCTATATCTATTAACGTAGTGCTGCTGACTTTGCTAAGGAAACAAATTTTTGCCTAAATGTGTTTGTGCACCTACAATATGATTTTTGCTCTTAAAAGGGCTTTTGCACCAACAAATGTCACTACACTCATAATGATGACCTTGCACCTAAATGGGATTTTGCACCTCCACATTTTTGAACTGTGAATATTGGGCCTGCATGTTTTCACACTCTTGTTGATGTTGCAGCAACGATGTTATTGCACCTACATGTGCTTTCCTCCTATACAGGATCTGTGCTTATAAAAGAATTTCCAGACTGTAGCCCATGTTGCACACCACTGGTCAAGTTTGGCAAGTTTATTTAGTTGTTTCTATCACAAGTTATAGGTCAGGACTTGACAGTCCTTATTCTCATACGAATTTCGAGCTGAGAGCAGGCCTTCACTTGCACAGAAATACTTCACGTATTTTGCTTTTGTTTCTTTTTTCAAAGTTTGGATCCAGAGTGGGGATGCCAAGTTTGTTTTTCAGTGCAAGTGTTGACTTTGAGTCATCTCCCATCATGCTATTGTAGTCACCACAGACAATGGCGAAGAGTTTGGACTCTGCTGATTTCTATGCGGCTTCTTAAATTGTATTAAAGGCTTTGATGTAACCATCCTTCATTCTCTGTTGTACATATAAATGTATTATCCTCAGGATGGAATAGCTGAGCATAGTGCTGCCACACATTTGGATGTTAATATGTAGACTGTCCCAATTCTTATGATGCAGTTTGGACCCTGCAGGCTTTGTGAAGAAGGGCTGTGTTATTTCTTGAGCTATGGTGGCTTATTTTGTGTTGTTGATGGTCCAAGGCCAGACTGGCTACAAGGCGTTTCTAAATAAACAATGCAAAAGCAAAGGGTTTTAAAGTACGCTTTAAAACCATTTGTTTTGCAATGTTTATTCAGAAGCGCCGACAGATCCCCTGCAAAATAACTGGACCTGACGGCAGGTTAACTGTCCCAACCCTGCCAGCCTATCGAAACGCTTGGTAGCCAGTCCTGCCCTGGAATGGTTGCTCATGGCAATGCAGTCCATGTTTCTTGTAGGACCAAAATGCTGTGAATCATTAAGAAAACCATCACATAAGGACCATTTGTGCGGAATGTTATGTTATGTTATTTACATTTAATATAGCGCACGACTCACCCGAGGACTTCTTGGCGCTGCCTACTGGTACAAGCAAATACAAACAGGAGAAAATTCACTTGAAATAAGGAAGCTCTCAGCAATTTCCTAAATTGATAGTAATTAGTACAGAGTCAAATGTGAAGAGGTAAGTTGTTCCAGTAAAGCGGAGCCAGCGACAAAATGCTCTCTGCACCTAGACAGACGGATTCGGGGTACACTGAACAGGACTTTATCCAGAGATCTTAGGCTTCTGGTAGGTAAATAGCGTTTGAGTTTCTGCTGGAGATATCTAGGGGGACGGCGGCATTGGTGCTGCTACACCTCTCCGCAGCCTTTGATACGGTCGGCCATGAGATCTTGGTCGACCGGCTCCAGGATCTGGGGTTAAAAGGAACGGCTATGGATCTCCTAAAATCATTTTTAATGAACCGACAACAAAACGTGGCAATGGGCAACTGTGTCTCCAGGCAATTTTCCCTGCCATGCGGAGTACCACAGGGATCAGCATTGAGCCCTACACTCTTTAATCTATATGTTACGCCACTGGCGTCGATTATCAAAAACGCGGGCTTTACCCTGGCCTCATATGCTGATGACACCCAAATTGTGGTGTCTCCTAACTAACAGGGGAAAAACGCAGATGGGGCATTTAGCTCATGCATGAAGAAGGTGAGCAACTGGATGGATTGTAATTGTCTGAAGTTGAATGCCTCAAAAACCGAGGTTATCATCTTCGGCAACAAACCCTCTCTCTGGACACCTGAATGGTGGCCGCCGGAGCTAGACACACTGCCCACACCCTCGACTGAGGTAAAAAACCTGGGAGTTGTACTGGACAATGAGTTAAAATTTAAAGAGAAAGTTAATAAAATAACATCTGTTTCTTTTTGCTACATAAGGATGTTAAAAAAAATAAAAAAATACCTACCCCCCGATCTTTTAAAAACAGTGACCATGGCTTTGGTCCTCACACGGATAGATTACTGTAAAAGTCTCTATCTCACCCTGACATCAGGTCTTTCGAACAGACTCCAGATTCTGTAGAACGCAGAAGCTCGATTCATTTTTAAAATACCTAAACATGAATCAGCAAGAGAAGCCATCAAAAAACTACACTGGTTGCCTGTCAGACAACGGTGCAAGTTTAAAGCCCTCTGCTTGGCGTATAAGTCTTTGCATGGACTAGGGCCTGAACGGTTTATGGAAAGATTTAAATGGTATATACCGGCAAGAACATTGCGCTCAGGCTCAGACAGGAACATGGTGGTCCCCCCATTTAAAAAGGCCACATGGGGGGGGAGAAGCATTTATAGGGCAACAGCAATGCTTTGGAATGACCTGCCACTTTCTTTAAAAACATCCACCTCTCTTCTCAGTTTCAGGAAGACACTAAAAACGTGGCTTTTCACACAGGATAGGTAAAGCCTTCTCGCTCCCATTTACGACAGTGTTCAGCTCAGCTGCCTTTTTGATTAGAAGACTACAGCGCCAAGACGCCTCTGGGCATAAGCTGCGCTTTATAAATTAAATTTACATTACATTACATTACATTAAAGGTAAGGCAGCAGGTTTTAAAAATGCTTCTCTGCCTTACCGGAAACCAATGATGGAAGGTGAAGAAGAAGCCTGACTGCAGTGTTTAGCACAACTTGTAATTTAGCCATAAGCGTCTCATTTTCAGCAGGCAATAAAGCGTTGCAATAGTTCAGTCTACTAACTATGAGGGCCTGGACTAACGTTCTTCTAGCAGAAATAGGAAGATAGGAAATGACCGTTCGTAGTAGGTGCAAAGTATGAAAGCACATGCCAGTGGTAGCCAGGATCTGCTCTTTCATGGTTAGAGCTTGGTCAATTTTCACGCAGAGGCTTTTCACAGACTGTCTGGGAGTCGGAGCTGCACCCAGTTGAGAGGGATCTCAGACTAAAAAGTCGTTGCCTTACCGAACGTCATAATCTCGGTCTTATCGACATTCAGCTGTAAACAGTTGGCTGTCAACCAACTATAGAAGGCTAACATTCCCTTTGCAAAACGATCTTTAGTTTTAGCCAAATCTTTATCAAAAGTGTAAATCAACTCAGTGTCATCAGTGTAAGATATTATTTCGAATGCAGGTCAGATTCCATAACAGGGTGGTGGCTTTCTTGCCCCATGCTGACAGAGCTACCCCAGAAAATTTAGAGCCATCTGCTAGTCAGTCTTCCTCTCTCTTTGTATGTGTGGTATGTACCTTTCTCTACATATGAGGTTTTTGAGCAGGTAGTTGCCTTTTCGTTATCCAGCCTTTCTGTATTTTACAGACTGCTTCTCGAGTGAGATTTTTTTACATGAAAGTATTGGTGAACATTTTATACTCACTGTGTTTTGGATGTGTATCTGTTGGCTTCTTATTCATTGGGCACTTCTTTGGGTTCTCTTTCCTTTGCGATTTCTGGTCGTGGAGGCTCTCCCTTACTGCACCTTTGAATGGTGATTTATGTTTTTGATATTGGATTTATGAACGGGTTTGTTTTCAGCATGTAATTAATCAGGCTTCATTTGTCTGTGCACACGAGGATCACATCACTATCTGGGTGTCCTTCATCCAATTTATGTCCTAATCATGGTACAACTTAATGTGCTTTTTGCACCTACACTTGATTTTGATACGAAATGCGATCCCACAATGATACTTATTTTGCTTCAAAGGGTATTTTGCACCTTATGTAATTTTTGTACTTTAATGTGATATAACACTTTAATGTAATTTGGGTTCCTTAAAGTTTTCCACACACGTGTTGAAAGTGATTTTACACCTCAATGTGCAGCTAACCAGATGTGAGGCCATATTGATGCCCACTGTTTATATGTTATGTGACATCATACTACAGATATCCCACAGCTGCTTAGTGCAGCTTCCCATACTGAACCTGCTTTTCAAGATCAATTGATTGCAGATTTTTTTTAATGCCACGAAACCTAAACATATGTGATCAAACTCCAGAATTCATGTAGTAAAACCTCAATTTCTCTATTCCCACCAGGAGATGCAAAACTACCCCAAAATATCACAAACATCAAGCCCTAATAGCCAACCTGGAAACGTTAATAGGTGACAGATACCATAATGTAGGCTGGGCACCAATAAAATTAAGTGAGGCTTTGTTTTTCGAGTATGTCAGAACCCCACAGATCCTTGGCAAAATAAGAATAAGACCTGGATATTCATCTAAACTGAGGCCAAAGACTTCCAGCTGGAACTTGAGGAAGAAGATTGGAAGTTCCAAGATGGCCGCCAAAAGGCCACAACATTTTCAATATTCTAGTGTTGAAAATCTGAAGTCAGGAATGGAATGTCCAGCGCGCTCTACCTCAGAGTAGTGCACTTCACTGAAGAAGTTTTCTGAGTAGGTTCGAAATTTTGTTTTCCTGCGAAAGTTTAGTCAGGGTAGTTGCGGCACTAGAATTCGATGTTTAGTCCATCGTGTTTCTATTACGGTAATTCAGTTTTGCGAAAATGGGAGGTGTCTCATCACTGAGCCTGTCAGTTATTCTCTGCGACTCCTACTGTCTCTGACAGGACACAGAGGGATTAGTGTCTCTTTATTTTCAGGAGTCTGACCTAGAGGGAGGACCAAGCAGATGCCTTGAACACAAAGAGCATATCATGCTGAACGATTCGGTGGTGGTCCCATCCTCCTAGGACCACCCCAAGCAAAGTTATGGGCAAAAATACAATGCCAACCAAAGGCCCAGCAAAGCATTATGGGGTGAGTTTCTAGAGTGCAGTGAATATTATAGTATTAGCTCTCAGCTGAGCCGAGAGAGGCTGCCCCTTGAGGAATGTTTTGATATTGGATACTATAATATTCACTGCACTCTAGAATCTGCTCGCTCTGTGAGACTGCTGTAGTAGAGTATGGGAGAGAAGCCATATTTTTCATTGGCTTGTGTCATTGTCTTTTGTAAATGCTGCCTTCCTATTCGTTAATAGGCTTGTTAGTCACTCCTTAGTACCTCCTTGTTTTCATTTGTAACCTCCCATGGCTACTGGCCCCTTTACTTCGGTTGTTACATGGGACCTGTTATTTAGTCTATAAGCACTAGTTACTTTATTGAGTTTCTCTTACTGCAGGCCAGACATGCGCTGCTTCAGCTGAAACCGCTTGTGTTTTTTTAAGCAGCATGGCCGCCCCCGTTACACGGGCGCCCACTTTCAGTCACTTTAACCCGGCATTATCTTGTGTCTGTTTCAACCCCCCCAAGTAAAATGGATTTAGAAATGATTAGCGAATTAAGTCATGTGAATTCCAAGTAGCACATAATCGTGTGCTAATGGGCTGAAGCTGACAACAGCACATCTGTGTTACATGTCATCTGCACTAAAGCCACCTGACAGGGTTGTTTTCAAAAGTCTGTTTTATTAACAACAACAACATTACCACCACCACCAATACCACCACCACCAATACCACCACCGCCAATACCACCACCACCAATACCACCACCACCAATATCACCACCACCACCAATACGACCATCAATTCCACCACCACCTATACCACCACCACCAATACCACCACCACCACCACCGATACCTCCACCACCACCAATACCACCGCCAATACCACCACCTCCACCACCACCAATACCACCACCAATACCACCACCAATACCTCCACCACCATCAATTCCACCAATACCACCACCACCAATACCACCACCACCACCACCAATACCATCACCACCAATACCATCACCACCAATACCACCACCACCAAAACCACCACAACGAATACCACCACCACCAATACCACCACCACCAATACCACCACCAATACCACCAATACCACCACCACCACCAATACCACCACCACCAATACCAGTACCACCACCAATACCAATAACAGCAATACCAATACCACCACCAATACCACCACCACCAATACCACCACCAATACCACCTCCACCAATACCACCTCCACCAATACCACCAATGCCACCACCACCACCACCAATACCACCACCACCAATACCACCAATAACAGCACAACCAGTCCCACCAATACCACCACACATACCACCACCACCAATACCACCACCAGCAATACCACCACCACCAATACCACCAATATCAATACCACCACCACCAATACCACCACCACCAATACCAATACCACCACCAACAATACCAATACCACCACCTCAGCGCCTCTCGCTCACTAATAATAGCAGGGGCACTGTACGAGGCCAGAGCTGCAGCCGAGACCATCCCTCCCTCCCTCCATGCCTGCCATAAAGCACAGCCCACCCTGCACCAGGAGGTGAAGCCAGGGCCCTACTACAGCTAGAGTGTTTTTATTAGGCCAAAGATAGCAATGACATTACGCAATGCCACCCTGCACACTCAAATCATGGAGAGGGCAGGAAATAGCCCTCCCCCTTGCTCTTCCTCCTGAGCCGCGACAGTGTAATCACAAAGCGAAAGGTGCTGGAGAGCTTTGTTAGTGTTTATAGCTTGGATCATATGTAACTCTCACTTCACACTTTGTGTCTGTGTAATATACAACACTTACATATCTTCTTCACTGCACTATTTATTACTACTTTGAAGACTTCGCAGGCCAGTCTCTTCCTCTGATATTTACAATCTAACAAGTGGTCGAGAAGGCCCTTTATTGCAATGCAATAGGTCTCGCATTTGCGAGAGTTTAAGCTATTAGTATTGTAAATGACAATGCCTTTTATATAAGTTTTAAAACCCAAAATATAAATAAAATACAATGCCAATAGCTCAAACTCGTGTGAATGCGAGACCTATTGCATTTCAAATGCTTGTCTACTTTAGTCTTTCAAACTGTAAGCCCTTCTCCTGTCAATGTTATGCAATTTTGGCAGCTACCTTGTCGGGAAAAAAATCTTAGCTGGTCAGAATACACATAAGGGCTCATTTACAAGCCCTGTGCGCTGCCAGAACGTCACTTTTTGTGATGTTTCGTGGCAGACAGGGCTTAGCCATATCTACAATGCCACATAAAGCCACCTTGCGTGGCATTTCATGGCCTTGTAGACATGGTGTAAGGCAACGTAGCGCAAGTCGCTACGTTGCCTCACACTGTGATAGGGAGGTGTGCCATGGGCGTTACTGTGAGTGTTCCCACGTATCACCCATGGCATTTGACACATTCCCAGATTTACAACAAGCTGTAAACCTGGGAATGCGTCAAAAGCCTGCACCTCCCCAGGGGTGGCGTAGTGGAGGCGCAACGAGGAGAAATAATATTATTTCTCTTAGTTTTTTCCTCTATGTGTGCTGCAGAATAGAAGAGGAAATTTCCTCCATTGATTGTATTTGTGCAGGATGATGTTCCTTCCTGTACAAAAACCATCATCCTAGAACACTGACACCCTTGCACCATGACACAAAGGTGCCTGCATTGGCGTGTCAGCCAATTGACCACCAGTGCAGGGAAACAGGACAGGAATGTGCTGTATCTGATAGATATGGCACATTCCTGCCCTTTTCTTTTGCCATAGGGCAGCATAGCAGGAGGGCTTGCGACGCTGCCCTACGGCAAAAGGCCCATAGTCCCTCTGGGATGCAACAGGCATTTATGTCTGCTTATGTTTGCATCTTTTGGGTACTTTATCATTACAGAAGGGACTGCAAATGCTTATGAAGCCCCTTCTGTAATATGGATCATAATGGTGCAGAAAGTGCTCTGATGCTATTCTAAGGAGGGGGTTCCCTTATTGGTAGAGTGGTGTGGCCCCAAGCAAATAAAGCAACACCTTTGCCCTTGTTTCGTGCCATATTACAGATGTGAGTGGAGGGACTTAGAAGGCATTGGGAGTCTCACTGCCTATACAACAAAAACAAAAGTGGCACAAAGTCAGCACACCCCCTTGCCCTTGAGTACAACCTATGGGAGAGAGTTATGAATGTCCCAGGGACCACCAGGTCACACACTGCACTTGCCTACCGGGGAATCCCTGGCACACTTCAACTAAGGCATTGACTGCTGCCTGTAGTGAAAGGCGCACTAGTGGTTTCAGACAGCCTGTCGGCCTTTCACTAATGCGCTCTTTGTATTGCAGGAAAAAGTTCCCGCCTACAGTGGGAACAGTACATTTTTTGCAGTTTACAGCACAGTCCAGATCGTTTAAGTGTGCACCCCCGCTCAGATCAGGAATGTGTGCCCGACATGTAATTTAGCCCGTGGAATATGTCTTCACACTGCACTTCTCGATTTTTATTGAGCTTTTTAAAACAGTTTATTTGAATGTATTAGGGACTTGGGTGTGTTTTTATGCAGTCTTTGGTGTGGTCCTTGCATTAGAAAAACCCCTTTTTGTTATACACAAATTACAATAAAATATTGGCAAACTCTTATTTTTTGGAAATTGTTGCTTGATAGGATTATGCTCACCAACTCAAGCTGCTGTCTGCATGCCTGAGCATTCGAGAGAATGAATGCGCAGAAAGAATGTGCACATGTACGCCGGGACTCATCAACTGTGGATTTGCACAGCTCTAATTGGTGCACTTCAAGAATGGCGACAACAGAGTGCTCCCTACTGCTCAGACGCTAATTGGTCAATTACCTTGAACATGGTTTCACCCTGTAGAGATAGTCTGGTGTAATTGGCAGCAGTCACAGCAATGTTACAGTTCCTCATTAGCATGTCTGCTAGATTGGTTGTGTTTTTCATTCTAATCAAAACCGCCCTGCAAATATAATTGAGGTCTATTGTTGGGCCTTAGAAATCTGTCAGTCAATATGACCAAGAGGGTTTAATGCTTTCATTTCATTGAACCTGACACAGATTGCTTTAAAAGAAAAAAGTGATATATGCTGCCTTTCTTGAACATTTCAATTATTTACATATTTTATTTAGTTGTGACTACTCAGTCAAGCATTTGAATGTTGTTCACTATCAGACAATGCCTGGCAATGGCTTCAAGTCACTCTATGAGAATATAGGTCAGTGCAGACAGTGCACAACTAATGACCTCAGATCAGGAGCGGCCCGTGCAGGTAAGAGCGGTATGTCCAGGTTGGTGGGGGATTCCACAGACGATCACGAGGGAAAATTAAATAAATAATTAATTTTCCCTCGTCGTCATCTGTCAAAACCCCCCCACACGGCCCACCACTCTTACCTGCACGGGCCGCTCCTGCCACAGATCGCCCAGAGACAGTGTTGGTCAGTGCCATCAGGGCACTCATCAACCGCTCCATGAGCTTGATGATTAGTACCTTTCAGTGAGTACTGGCTGATCCATGATCAACTTGTGTAATTATCGTTTAGTGGCATAAAGGTGACATCCACTGCATATGTTCACTCCATGAGTATGCTGAATAGTTCATACAGTAAAAGCTCAATTACATCTGATTACTAAAGTGGTTACTGTTCAGGGCCCAGATTTCTCTGCCTATTATCAAAGATGCACATTAGTGCCACATAGCCGACATTAAATGACCAGTGGTCATCCAATGGAAGTGCTGGCAGTACAATACAGACTTCATGTCACTATGTCAGATTGTTGACCATTGCTTAGTAGCACATTCTTAGCGACTGTCAGGCTTGCATAGTTTGTTTCAGCTATTGTTTTGTAAGACAAAGCGAATCAGAAAACATTCAGGGGTCGATTCCAATGTCGGCCGGAAGCGCACCTAACAGTATTCGTCCGGAAAAAATACGAGCCGAACGCGTGTTTTCCGACCGACTCGAACACTCAACCGAACGAACAAGTACGATGCGCATAACAGCCCAGATTCCGAGCGAGCCGTACTTACCCATTCCAGCTCCTGTTCCCCGCCCGAGCCGGATCCGTAAACACCGAATCGAGTCGCACGGAACCAAATACACAGCACCTTCCGGCCGGACTAGTACGATGCGTCTTCCGTACGCGCCGAACTCGTCGCTACGTCCGGCACGTTTGAGCATCCGGGAGAGCTGTACATAAGCTCCGATCCGCGCCACAAGACGATCCACGGCTATGAGACGAACAAGCCAGCGACGAGTACGAGTCGAAGTAACGAGAAACCCGAACGAGACGACCCAACCATGAATCCCATCGCGCAGGTCCTACCAATACTCTACATCTATTACCGGGACCGGTACGGATGCGTACGGCGCAGACGGTAAGTCAAACACCCACAACACAAACAAACGACACATACCCGAAATATGTCACACACACATAGGGATGCACAAATGACGTACACTAGCAACAGCAGAACCAAAGGGGCGGGATGGCCATCACCAATGCCATACACACCCATAGGGGGATGGATGCCTGCCACTACTACCATCCCCACTCATGGGGGGCTGGATGCCTGTCACTACTGCCATCCCCACTCATGGGGGGCTGGATGCCTGTCCCTACTGCCATCCCCACCCATAGGGGGCTGGATGCTTGCCACTACTACCATCCCCACTCATGGGGGTCTGGATGCCTGTCACTACTGCCATCCCCACCCATAGGGGGCTGGATGCCTGCCACTACTACCATCCCCACTCATGGGGGTCTGGATGCCTGTCACTACTGCCATCCCCACCCATAGGGGGCTGGATGCCTGCCACTACTACCATCCCCACTCATGGGGGTCTGGATGCCTGTCACTACTGCCATCCCCACCCATAGGGGGCTGGATGCCTGTCACTACTACCATCCCCACTCATGGGGGTCTGGATGCCTACCACTACTACCATCCCCACTCATGGGGGGATGGATGCCTGCCACTACTACCATACCCACTCATGGGGGGCTGGATGCCTGCCACTACTACCATCCCCACTCATGGGGGTCTGGATGCCTACCACTACTACCATCCCCACTCATGGGGGTCTGGATGCCTACCACTACTACCATCCCCACTCATGGGGGGCTGGATGCCTGCCACTACTACCATCCCCACTCATGGGGGTCTGGATGCCTGTCACTACTGCCATCCCCACCCATAGGGGGCTGGATGCCTGCCACTACTACCATCCCCACCCATAGGGGGCTGGATGCCTGCCACTACTACCATCCCCACTCATGGGGGCTGGATGCCTGTCACTACTACCATCCCCACCCATGGGGGTCTGGATGCCTGTCACTACTACCATCCCCACTCATGGGGGTCTGGATGCCTACCACTACTGCCATCCCCACTCAGGGGGCTGGATGCCTGCCACTGCCATCCCCACC